>VDFB02269348.1:0-115392 GCA_007258455.2 Sequoia sempervirens | reverse complement strand
CCACTATTCTACTATGAAGAAATACAAGTGTATTAATTCCAATGGGTGAACGAGTAACCATGGCTCGACAAGTTTTAATTAATGCTAAGTATGTGGTTGAAATATGTGTACAAAAGTGGATATATCTACTTGGAATTTTCTAATTAGGAAAAGGAATTAATAGTATACAATTGAGCTTTATCACAACTAGTTACACTAGTTATATCTATTCATTGATTTAGTTTTAAAACATGATCAACTGTTGAGATTTAAAAAAAATCAAAGCAAATTGTTGTTAGCCCGCATGCATAAGTTGTCCTTGAATATTAATGGTTGACACACTTACATGGCTTAATATAATAAGGACCAATGGCCATATTTTTCATTCAAAATTTGCATTCAGAGGTAGATAATTGAGTTTGGTTCGAGAGCAGAATTGGTGAAATTTTTCTAAGTCTTCTTGTTCTGGTTCTTTAGAAGATGAGTAAGGCATGTGAGTCTATTGAGCTAGTACAGAGGTCCAAGAGATTTATTTTGTTGGAGTCTAAGGAAAATTCTCCTAAGGAAGAAATTGAGACAAAGGGAGCTTCTGAAACACCAAAGGGTAGAAGGGCACATAGGAAATTCAAGAAATATGGTGTAAGGAGCAATTATTTCCTGAGAAGCTAGATAGTTTCAGAAGAATTGGTCAAGTTTAGAGGGAAGGAGCTAGTTGAATATGAAAATAAGGAAAAGAAGAAATGCAAGTACCATAAGGCCTATATGGGGAAAAATAATTCTCCCATTGAGATTTTTGATAGCCCTTTAGGTAGTGGAGGTGATACTGATCTGGAGGGTGACTATTATCCCTCTCCTTGGTACCTTCTAAATATTTGATGAGGAAGTGGTGACGTTTCCTCCAGTTCCACCATGAACAAGACATGGGCAAGAATCCTCTGAGGCTAATGACTTAGAGTGATGACTCTGCCCCATTTTTGTTTTTGATGACACCATAGCCACCTTGTTAGGATTTTCCTATTTAAATTTTTTATGGTTTTTCATTTCTAGCGCTGATGTGGAAATTTTTTAGGTTGGTGTGTTGGAGAAGTGCCAAACTTCCTTTGGTGGCATGTATGCTTTTTATGGATGGTATACGAGTTTTTTCTCAGACTATGAGTGAAGAATCTTCTCTAGTCAACAAGGAAAATGATTTGATGTTGCTGCAATAAACTTTTTATTTTGGGGAGCTAGGGTGTATTCATTCAAGGAATGTGGAGTTTGGTCTTTTACTCTTCCATTTTCCTCAATGATTACATGTAACTAACTAAGGAGCATCCCAAATTCTGGTGCAAATGATCTTCAAATAAAATGAAATGTAAGTGTAATTGAGTCTGATTCTTGTTGCTCCCTTGTTCTATAAAATGGATTTCTAGGCTCATTACAAGGGTCATATTTTTAGGTCTAAACAAGGTCTAGGTGGAAAGCTAAGTTTAGAAAAGGAATTTTGTAAAGAATATGGATGAATAGAACAATAGATTGTCTCAGGTGTAGGTCCTATGTGTAATAGTCTTAAATTGATTTTATAGAAGCTATAAATATCAAAACAAATCCTAGTTCAGGAACAAATACTCTCCTATGTATATTTCTTACAAGTTATAAATGAAAATATTAATGGTATTCTCATTTGTCTTCAGTTGTTCCACTGTATGTATGATTCTATTTTAGCTTTAACTCTAAGAGTTGATTAAATGCTTGAAGATAGTTATTGATTTTTAGGGAATTACACAAGATTTGATAAGAAGTTATTTTTTTAGGCATTGTGAGTTTTCATATTGCAAAGTATTATGAGAATAGTCCACCAATTTCTAAATTAAGTGGCTTATATATTACTAGTTCTTACATACTTGAATCCTTTTTCCCAATTGATGAAGCACTGGTTTATTTGTTAAATAACCTTACATAAAATGAGCTACTAGCACATATGACCATAGATTTTAAAATTAGAACAATATTCATTTGAAAATATTTTCAATTATGATATATGGGTTTGAACTACCCCTATCTCCTAGCAAATAGGTAATCATCTACTTAAAGGTCTGCCAAACCTTTAGTGAAGTACATTATTTGCAATATGTAGGAATAAATCTATGTATAAATGTGTTATCAATGTGATATACCTAATTTGAACACAATAGGGAATACCCTCCTAGGTCTCACAAAGCCTAAAGAGTAAAGACCTCAGAATCCTTTACTCATTGTGTTGGAATCTAACCTTGAAATATCTTAACCATAAGGGTTGGCTACCCTTTAGAGAAATTCATGGTTCTACTCTAAAAGAACCAACATGAACCACCATTATATATTAGTGTTAATAGATGAAACTTATCCTATTGCACCAAAAATTTCCTAGATGATCCTTAACAAATATAATGCAATATGGGTTTATTATAGGATGAAGCAGTTCTAAACATATTGGTAGTGTTTGTGAAACTAGATCATAAGTTGATCTTAATAAGAATTTAGACATGCTTTAATTCGATCTTTGAAAATATAGTCTATTCCTTTATTCTTCATCATAGAGTTGAACATCATGGCTTAAAAAATGTCTCTTGACTAGGGAGGAAGACAACCATTGGCCTTTCCCATGGCCCTTCCTTCGTTATGGGTGATGTTATCAATGTTGAAAGAAAAATACATTGGAACCACACCAATATCTATTACATCTTCATTACAAAAAATAATTTCTATATCTTTTGTAGCCTTTTGGACCTCCAACTAAGCTTGATACTCTTTGTATTTATATACCTATCACCTACTAGAAATTCTTTGTGGAATCTCTTTCACTTACATCATCTAGAAAATTCATGTTGGGAGGAGTTAACATAGCTTCCTCCATATCTAGGGTGATTCTATCCTATCTTGTTGGTTGGAGTGATCCAATCCTTTCTTTTCCTTTGTTCGTGTGCACGTCATTCTTCCCCAATCATTATTTTTTTCAAATGGCTAGTTAACTAACACAATAGGAACCTCTTGTTGCTAACTAGGGGTTACAGTGAGGAACAATAAATGCTAGATAAAACAAGAGCAATAGCCTACAAAATTGGATTGGATCACTAGGCTCAAGATCAACAACTTCTTGTTGTTCTTCATGCACCTCATCCATTTTCTACTTTGGTGAAACAAAATAGATGTGGGTTTGATCCAACAATATTTCTATCCTCTTGAACTTATCCAAAATATGGAAGAGTACAATAAAATACTTAGGATTCAACATATGCTTTATTATTTCTACAATTGAATCTTTATCCATCTGTCTGTGCATAAAGCCTCAACTTCCTCATCCATATAGCTCCTAACCAAATCCTTAGCTTCTTCAACTTGATGCTTAAAACCTACATTATTATTTCCAACAAATTAATCAAGCCCTTAGGTTCATAAGGATTGTTGCTTATCTCATGTTCCATATAAAGGTCATTTAGAATTTCACTAGCCTCATCATAAGCCTTTCTATTATGAAAATCAAAATCATGATCTTAGAAGACATAGGGTAAGATTTGTCCTTTGCCAGAATCTCTAAATTCTACTCTATCTACAAAGATCATTTGTCTCACAACTTCCAAAATTGCACTCTTTGTCTAGGTAGTTTTATGCAATGTACAAGGTTGTCCATCAACATCATTTATCCTAATAAGAGTATGCCCCTCATACATGAACTAATCTCCCCAATTATAATTTAACCCACTAGGAGGCTCAAATTGCAATAATTTGGATAATGTAATAATAGACTTCCCCAACATCCTAGAATTACTCTTCCCATAACTTTTTATATATAACAAAGAAGAAAAATCTCCTCAAATACAATATTAGAAATAGTAGAATAATGTCTGTCCATATAACTGGACCATAATTGAATACGCTTAAATTCTCCATAATCACCTTCCGAAAATATTAACCTTATCCCCAAGATAGCTAGCCAATATTCACTAATAAGATAATTGACCAAAAATCAACCTTGAAATAACTTAAAAATATAGCCCATAACACAAACCCTTCTAAATTTTTTAGTGCCCACTAATATTTCAATGTTAAACAACTTAATATGTAACCCAAAATTGTATAATGTATCCCTATCAAGATTTTGACAATCACAAAGAAACACCAAAGTAACCTCCCAAACTCTTGTGTCCATATCTAACCAGATTTCTTTAGAAATGTGAATGGTAATACCTACTAGAAATATAGATGAAATTTTGTAACACCAAGGGCAGTTCAATGGAAGGAATAATCCTTTCACTTGGCCTTTGATGGGCAATAGGGATTATATGAAATAGAAGTTTGAAATCCCTGTACTTTCATTTTCATTTTCCTTTATATTCATTGGCCAGTTGGTTGAGATTGCCTAGCTTATAAACCTCGGGCCTTAAGCCAAATAATCTCTTCATTGCCAAAACTTCAAAATTAGAACATGTTTGAAAATCATGATCAAATCAACAACAGAAACATGTTATCTGAATGCAGGAACAAGTCCTTCTAAATACACGTGTTACATCTAATTGCCAACTCAGCTTTTTAGAAAAGTAGTCTAAACAAGAGGACAAACCCACACCATCCACGCAAGCCTGGCCCATGTCCAACATGTAAAGTTGCCTTAGGCCACGTCATACTTTGTGAAAGATCTAAAGATGAATCTTACACTACCAAATCCAATTCACAGAAGTTTAGGAGCCACTTAATATTTTGAACATTTCACCAATATGATAACTTCCCAATCAAAACATATTTGACTAGACATAACAAACTTTGAGCCAAATAAATAATAATAAGCAAAACTAGAAAACCCACCATGGACGAAAATGAATAAACTAGATCAATCTCTTAGAAACTTTCTCAAGAGGTTGCTGTTCAACGAGCTGTAACTGGCAGACTCTATTTTTTTAATTAGTTTTATTAGTATGTTATCGTTTTCAGGGTCTGCTTTCCTTTTAGTTTGTTCATACTTTACGCATGTATTCTGGTTTTTCTGCTGTTTTTTATATGGCTTTATTAATTAGCTTTTGTTCAAATGGGCTTTGACTGTCTTTTCACTAACTGCAGTTTGCAATGAAAGCATATTATATATACTTTGTGGAACTATCAATAATATATATCAAAAGCATTCATATTTTCAGCTCTGTAATTCTATATATTTTAATTTTATTTTTTACATTTTAGTTTAGTGTTAGTAATATTTATTTTTTATTTCTTTTATTTGGTATCACATTGTAAAAAAATTATTGTGCAGATTAGCAGTTCTCCTCAAATTAATTATCGACATGGCTGATGGTAATAGATTATTATTTCAGCTTTTTCAATTTATAAGAGAAAATTATGAATTTTGAAGCATCAAAATGAAGATTCTACTATTGTCATAAGATTTTTGGAAAAATAGTGTTAGTAATATATAAAATGAACTTGCAGATCAAAATGCTCTCGTTTTGAGAGAAACACAATGAACTCAATTCAAAGATAACAAGAGGAAGAACAATCAAAATCAATTCACTATTCAATGTACATTGGTATTTCAAATTCTCCTTGTATTGCTAACAAGAGAAAACCAAAGAATCATGCATGGGAGGCTTTGAAAATTGCATACCAAGAATTTGACAAAGTTACATTGATAACAATTCAAGCCTTTAAAATAGATTTTGAAATTTAAAGGTGAAATAAACTAAGTCCATTCAAGATTTCATCACAAGGACTCAAGGTATTGTGAATCACCTTAAGGCTCAAGGGAAAGTTGTAACAAAGCAAAAATCTGTAAAGAATATTTTGAGATCTATTCTTCCAAAATAAAATCCAGTGGTGAATGCCGTTGAAAAAAGCAAAGATCTAACAATATTCAAAGTGGTCAAGTTGTTAAGTACTTTGCAATCTCATAAGAAGTATATGCAATGTTCTAGGGAGAGCCTAGTGCAAACTTTCAAGTCTATAGTAAAAATTAAAGACAAATCTACAACTCCTCTTTTTTAAACAAATAAATTTGAAGGCAAACCTTCTATTAGAAGATGCCATGGTAGAGGAAGATCAATATGAAGAGAAAATTATAGAGGAAGAGGAACACATTCATTTGATTCCAAAAACATTTAGTGTAGATATTGTGAATGTTATAAGAGTCTGAGTGTAGGAAGAATAAATCTAACTTAAATAAGTCAAGAGTCAACTATATTGAGGAGTCTTTAAAAGAAGCAAAACAATTCATAATCAAATTCATTTGTAACTTAATAAAAGAATATCATAAAGATGTGTGGTTCCTTGATAATAGCTACTCAAACCATATGATAGGACAAATCTGATCTTTGTGTCAAGTTAGATGAATCTATGAAAAATCAAATATATTTAGCGTTGGTAAATCTGATCTTTGTATCAAGTTAGATGAATTTGTGCATGTATCATGATTGATTTCTAGAAATGACAAGTGTCACTTGCACAAAGGTCTTAGTGGTTATTTAGTGATTTTATTTGCACAAAGGTCTTAGTGGTAATTTAGTGATTTTATTTTGTAGTAGATTTATTCATACTTCTTTTAGTTTTGTTTTGGTAGGCATAGTTGGTGTGAATTTTGCTTTTAGAAACTTATTTATATACCTTTCCTACCTCATTATATGGAAAAAATAATAGAGAAGAGTGTTTAAATTGAAACAAACATTTGGACTTCACCATAGATTTTAAAATTTTGTAAGTATATGTATTAACTATGTTTCTTAACCATAAATTATTATTTTTAATTAAATCTTATATTATAATGTGACCTAAAATAAACAGACATTACAACTTTATCAAAATTGAATCATAGAAATATTATTAGATTGTGATTATCTTAATATTTATTATAACTTAATATGATCTTTTCTATATCCTAATACATATTTTTTATATGCATAATGATAATGAAATCTAATTATGATTTTATATGATATATATTTTCATATATATAACTTAGAAGAACAAATCTTAAAATATAAAATTCCCTTCAAAGGATAACGTACATACTTAACTATAATGGAAGAAGTTGAATTCCTTAATCTTTGCTTTCTGTTATGAAACTCGTAAGAGTCGAACACTACAATTTTGCAATTACAACTATTACTGATACTCATTCAAAGGAAGGTATCCGTGGTGAATTCAGAAGCAGATGAGTAATTCAAATATTGCCGACAGAATGATGTGTGGAGAGACAGTCAAAAGCTAATCATTGAATTGGATGAAGTTGCATGCATTTTGGAAGAACGTGGAAGTTGCGTTGCATGGCCCAGTGAGCTTCTTGCATTTGGATAAGCTTTGTTCAAACTTACGTGGATGCTATGATGGAGCTACATCCTTATCCTCTTTTTCTTTCGATCACCCACCCATTTTGCAACGAACAAATTTCCAATGGTTTTGAATTGGTTTTTTCTTTTTTAGGGTGTAATTCATAATTCTTTATTTATTATTATAGAATATTTCGCAAGCCACAATCTATGAATATTAGTTTAGATTTATGATAGTTATTTGTTACAATTGGTGTATGGGTTTTTATTTTTTAATATATTTGTAAAGTGTGCTTCAAAATTCATAAATTAAAGAGTAAATAAGATATAATTATTAATCTTGTAGCTTAGATATTTTAGAAGTTTCGGAGTTGAGAAAGAGAAATCAAGATGTTGTAAACGATATTAGAAGTGTAGAAGTGACTTTAAAAGGCTAATGAACTAAAGTCAAGATGCTAACAAAAATGATAAAAGGTTATAGAATTGATTGCAATAGGTTGATGAAGAGAAACTATGTTACTATAGAATATTTAAATAGTTTCAAGTGACTTACAAGAGATTTAAGAAAAGAAACTGAGTTTGTTATAGAAGATGTTAGTTGCTATAGGAAACTTGTTGATGGTTGATGAAGAGAAACCTAAATGTTGTAGAAGATAACAACCTACAACCAAAAGTACTACTCAAGGATGCTGCTCAAGCATAAACGAGAATGAAGAGAACACAACCCTCAAGATCATTTAATAGAATGCTTCCTCCAACTTTTGGTGAGGAAGGCTTCCCTAGTCTATTGCATAACTTCATTGAATAATTTGTGACTTGATTATAGCTTTTGTACTTTTGTTTTCCTTGCTTTTTGCTAACTTGTAGCTCCATAATTTGGTTTTTATATTGCGTTCATAATCTAGGAGATAGAATTGAATTTGGGGATTAAAGCCATATCATTTTCATATTTAAAAAAATCCACCATGTCAAATTCTTGCTCATTGAGAAGGGTCTAAAGGGAGAGTTCCTCTTCAAAGGTGATCCCCACAATAGTGTGTCCCACTTTTTGGCCATTAAAGTAGGACATTGAAATCATACTTTTTCACCAAATTTTCACTTTCTGACACTTATAGCAGCTAGACTATTAAGAATTTGAAGATGATGTGAACTAGGTGATTTTTGAGATTTTGATGTATATTATAAATATATATTTTTTTAAATTTAAGAAATGATTTGTGATTGTTTATGTAACTTTTAATAACTTATTTCTTATTAGTTAATATTTTTTCAAATTGGTGTTACTTCGGTAAAACATAACTTTATTTGTAGATAGAATAAAATTATATAAATTTTTAAACATTGATTTCTAACACCAATATCTAGTGTATATATATATATCTAGTGTGTGTATATATATATATTTCATAATTTTTTGCTAAGAATAAATTTTTATTAACTTTTGAGGTGAGATTAACTATACTCTAGACATAGATTACTTCAGTAATGCGCAACTCTTTTTGTATTCATCTGAATTAATTTTTTTTTGTTGAAAAAAAAACATTAATACCTAATGCACATATAATTTTCATTTTTCTATTATCTATTTTACTATTTTTCCATGTGTGTGGAACATAAACCTTGACAATTGTTGAAAAACCTATGTTCACTAGAAAATAGAAAATAAATATAATAATCAAACTAAATACATTCAAAATTATACTTGCTAGAAAAATTATTTCAATTGCTATTATCTTACAAATTATCTTGTCATATTCATTTCATTTGTTGGTCCAACCCTAGGTTTTTTTTTTTTTTTTTGAGGAAAATACGAGGCCTAAGGTGGAAAGGTCATCTTTAGGGCCTTCATTTGAAGGTATTAGAGGACCTTCATTCAAAGATATGTCATTTCTTTGTTTTTTTTTTAAAAAAATCCTTCAAATGAATGTAATTTCCAAAAATGGAAAAGGGACCTTCATTCAAAGGTCCTTTATTATTCCTTTTAGGGTAATTTCCAAAAAGGAATAGAAAGGGACCTTCGAATGAAGGTCTCTTTTATTTTTTATTTTTGAAAATTACCTTCGTTCAAAGGTTTTACACCTTTGAACGAAGGTAAATTTTTACTCATCTTTGAACGAAGGTACCTTAGTTCAAACAAATACCTATGGATGAAGGTGTTTTTCACTTTTCACCTTCATCCAACTTAAAAAAATTGGTGTCACAACTCTAGGACTCACTATTGTGGGTTTACCCAAGAGTTTATTAAATATGTCTTTGAGGTTATTGGCTAGGTAGAGGATGTAAGTGCCATTTCACCATTGGTATCTACATGGATCCTAGATTAGATTTGAGGCACTTTGCTCATGTCCTCGTGAAGAGAGAAGGTGGTTGAGCCACATTAATTATTTATTTATTTCTAGTAGAATCCATTTTTAAGGGTGCTTAATTCCCTAACTCATTATTGGTGATGAATTTCTCTATACACGAGAGATTTTAGAAGTGCACCACACTAATTTTTGTTTGATCAAATAACACTAGAAACATTTCACCAATATGATAACTTCCCAATCAAAATATATTTGACTAGACATAACAAACTTTGAGCCAAATAACTAATAAGCAAAACTAGAAAACCCACCATGGATGAAAAGGAATAAACTAGGTCAATCTCTTAGACACTTTCTCGGGAGGTTGCTGTTCAATTAGCTGTAAGTGGCAAACTCTAGGCGTATCCTTATTTGAAGAAGACAAAGGTAAAAATGGCAATCAATGGTTCCTATCAATCTGCTAGCCATTAAATGAATCTCAACCGTTCATTATTTTTCACAAAAGTATCTCAGTAAGAGTACAAATTCTCAAATGGAAAATGTGCATCGGGTTTATGACAAAGACATTATTATAAAGCATTCTGTATCTATTTGGCCTTTTAGGCAGAATAAATGTAACCTTTTGATGCCCTCATTTCTACGCATACAAAGGTCCCGTGACTCGAACTGCCACCATTGATGTTTCCAATAGAGAATCATATCTCCATTTTTTGGGAAATTATTTTTAAATTATTATATTAGAATTATTTTTTTATATTGATTTTATTTATATTATTTTTAAATTATTATATTAGAAAGAGAAGTTATATATTAAAATTTTAAAAGTGTTTATAATATCATTTAATTTTTTTTATATTGAATGAAGATGCCATGTAAAGTTATGTTTGTAGGTATGTAATATTTATAAGATTTATTAAGTTGAATTCAAATTGTAAGACTAATTTTGCACATGTAATTGTAATTTTTTTGTAAAATTTGACAATGCTTTTTTGTTTTTAATTGTTATTTTTTATTTTAAAAAGAAATAATATATCTACATGAATAATTTTTGCAATTTTGTCTTTTAAAATCAAAAA
This sequence comes from Sequoia sempervirens, assembly GCA_007258455.2. Lineage (NCBI taxonomy): Eukaryota > Viridiplantae > Streptophyta > Pinopsida > Cupressales > Cupressaceae > Sequoia > Sequoia sempervirens. The sequence continues at coordinate 104,766 of VDFB02269348.1, read as the reverse complement.
ATAAAAATGAAAATTATCGTCAAATCCTAATAATGAACGCATTTAGGTTTTAACATTACCACATCTTGTTTTATTTTTTTATTTTTAAATACTTATTTTCATTTATTTGAAAGAGTTATTTAATATATTTAAATTAGCATAATAAAAACTTTCTTTAGTTAAAAAATTTGATTATAATTTAATTATACCTATTATTATATATTATATTTTAAAATAAAACTATTAATTACATAAATGATTAAAATAGTTTTATATATTACAAAAATAGATCAAAATTTATCTTAATTGACTTTCCACACTTCTTCGGCGTACCCATTGCACACTAAGGTGCAATTGCTAGTTTTTAATTAGTTTTATTAGGGGAGAGGGACCCATAGCGGAGCACCCTAATTTTGTGTTTCTCAAAATCTTACGTGGAAATTTAAAATCACTCCCAATTCTTACAACAATTTATTTGGCAACTCATGTGCTTCTATATTTCGTTTTAGGGCCACATCATCAAATATGATGCCACATCAACATGCTTTTTGTTAAGGTATCCAAAAAGACCCAAAAAATAGTGAGACCGATAGTGGTGCACTAAGTCATGTTTTATTGGTGTGTTGATGTGGCATCACATGATTTGTCACTTTGCCTACTTTATGGATAAAAAATGTTTTGCAATTGGATATTAAAGTGCTCCACTATGAGGCCTACTGAGGACTACTTCTATCCCCACTATTGGACCCTATTCCATTATAGGTCCCTTTCCCCTAGTATGTTATCATTTTTAGGGGCTGCTTTCTTTTTAGTTTGTTCATACTTTACACATGTATTCTCTTTTTTCTGTTGTTTTTTCTATGGCTAAATATTAGTTAGCTTTTGTTCAAATTGGCTTTGACTATTTTTTCACTAGCTGCAGTTTGCAATGATAAAATGATATTATATATACTTTGTGGAACTATCAATAATATATATCAAAAGCATTCATATTTTCAGCTCTGTAATTCCATATATTTTTATTTTTTATTTTTAATTTTGGTATAGTGTTAGTAATATTTATTTCTTTTATTTCTTTTATTTGGTATTCATATTGTAAAAAATTTATTGTGAAAATTAGTAGTTCTCCTCAAATTAATTATCAACATGGCTGATATTAATACATTATTATTTCAGATTTTTAAATTTATAAGAGAAAATTATGAATTTTGAAGCATCAAAATGAAGATTCTGCTAATGTCATAAGATTTTTGGAAAAATAGTGTTAGTAATATATAAAATGAACTTGCAGATCAAAATGCTCTCGATGTTTTGAGAGAAACTCAATGAACTCAATTCAAAGATAATAAGAGGAAGAACAATCAAAATCTATTCACTATTCAATGTACATTGGTATTTCAAATTCTCCTTGTATTGCTAGCAAGAAAAAATCAAAGAATCATGCATGGGAGGCTTTGCAAATTGCATACCAAGAATTTTCCAAAGTTACATTGATAACAATTCAAGCCTTTAAAAGAGATTTTGAAATTTAAAGATGAAATAAACTAAGTCCATTGAAGATTTCATCACAAGGACTCAAGGTATTGTGAATCACCTTAAGGTTCAAGGGAAAATTGTAACAAAGCAAAAATTATAAAGAATATTTTGAGATCTATTCTTCCAAAATAAAATCCAGTGGTGAATGTCATTGAAGAAAGCAAAGATCTAACAATATTAAGAGTGGTTAGTTGTTAGGTACTTTGCAATCTCATAAGAAGTATATGCAATGTTCTATGGAGAGCCTAGTGCAAACTTTCTAGTCTATAGTAAAAATTAAAGACAAATCTACAACTCCTCTTGTTTAAACAAATAAATTTGAAGGAAAACCTTCTATTAGAAGATGTCATGGTAGAGGAAGATGAATATGAAGAGAAAATTATAGAGGAAGAGAAAAAATTTCATTTGATTGCAAATGCATTTAGTGTAGATATTGTGAATGTAATAAGAGTCTTGAGTGTAGGAAGAATAAATTTAACTTAATAAGTCAAGAGTTAACTATATTGAGGAGTCTTTAAAAGAAACAAAACAATTCACAACCAAATTCATATGTAGCCTAATAAAAGAATATCATAAAGATGCGTGGTTCCTTGATAATAGCCATATGATAGGACAAATTTGATCTTTGTGTCAAGTTAGATGAATTTGCGTATGTATTTTGATTGATATCTAGAAATGACAAGTGTCACTTGCACAAAGGTCTTAGTGGTTATTTAGTGGTAAATTAATTCAAACTTCTTTTAATTTTGTTTTGGTAGGCATAGTTGGTGTGACTTTTCCTTTTAGAAACTTATTTATAACCTTTCCTACCTCATTATATGGAAAAAAATAAAATCACTTTCTTAAAACCCTATTTATTTTTTACCATTTTACATTAATAATATAGAAGAGTGTTTAAATTGAAACAAACATTTAGACTTCACATATTTTAAAATTTTGTGAGTATATGTATTAACTATGTTTCTTAACCATAAATTATTATTTTTAATTAAATCTTATTATAATGTGACCCAAAATAAATAGACATTACAACTTTATGAAAATTGAATAATAGAAATATTATTTGATTGTGATTGTCTTAATATTTATTATAACTTAATATGATTTTTTCTATATCCTAATACATATTTCTTATATGCTTAATGATAAATAAAATCTAATTATAACTTTACATGATCTGTGTTTTTACATACATAATGATAAATGAAATCTATAACTTTTTCTTTTCTCCCTAACCTTATCCTCTTGAAAAAAAAACACATATATATATAGCTAACTTAGAAAAACAAATCTTAAAATATAAAATTCCCTTCAAAGGATAATGTACATACTTATCTATAAAGGAAGAAGTTGAATTCCTTAATCTTTGCTTTCTGTTATGAAATATTACTGATATTCATTCAAAGGAAGGTATCCCTTCAGAAGCAGCTGGGTATTTCAAATATGGCCGACAGAATGACGTGCGGAGAGACAGTCAAAGCGAAGCATTCAATTGCATGATGTTGCATGCATTTTAGAAGAATGTAGTGGACGTCGAAAGCTCAAAAAGATGGGAAGGCGAAGGAAGTTGCGTTGCATGGACCAGTGAGCATTTGGATAGGATTTGTTGAAACTTACGTGGATGCTGTGATGGAGCTACATCCTTACCTCTTTTTCTTTCGACCACCCACCCATTTTGCAACCGACATACTCCCAATGGTTTTGAATTGCTCTTTTATTTTTAGGGTGTCATTCATAATTCTTTATTTATTATTATAGGATATTTTGCTAGCCACAATCTATGAATATTAGTTTAGATTTATAATAGTTATTTGTTACAATTGGTGTATGGATTTTTTTTTAATATATTGGTAAAATGTGCTTCAAAATTTATAAATTAAGAGTAAATAAGATATAATTATTAATCTTGTAGCTGGGATATTTTAAGTGTTTTGGAGTTGAGAAAGAGAAATCAAGATGTAAACAATATTAGAAGTGTAATAGTGATTGTAAAAGGTTAATAAATTAAAGTCAAGATGCTAACAACTAGTACTTGTATTTAAAGGAGGTTCAAGGATTACATTGATAGAAAACTATATGTATTTTAATATGTTAGAGAGTATGTGTTTGTGTATGGATGTGCTGCAAATTCTAGTTGCATGTGGTTGGATTAAACAATTAATAATAAGTGCTAAATAATGGAATGAAATAAACTTAGACAAATCTATATGTTTTCCTTAAATAAATTAAGTATCATTCGATTATGAAATATTTGCATATATATTTAAAACATAAAGCATTGCAAATGAAAAAAGAAAGTTGTCATCAAATTGACAAAAAAGACTGCAAATGTAAATACAATGTTACCATCCAGTTGCCAAATTAATATTTATCTCATTTTTATGTGATAAGTGAGATTTTGGAGGCTTTTACCTAATCTTTTAGAGGCTTTTACCATTAAATGATAGCCGGTTTACTATTAAATGAGAGATGGAACTTGTTTTCTAGCAACTCAATAGTGGTTTGCAGGCGCAAGACTTGTTTCAGGTTCAAATCTCACACTATATGTTTCCTATCGACTAAAAATGATAAGAGGTTATAGAAGTGATTGCAAGAGGCTGATGAAGAGAAACTATGTTACTGTAGAATATTCAAATAGTTTCAAGTGACTTACAAGAGATTGAAGAAAAGAAACTGAGTTTGTTGTAGAAGATGTTAGTTGCTATAGAAAACTTGTTGATGGTTGATGAAGAGAAACCTAAATATTGTAGAAGATAACAACCTACAACCAAAAGTACTACTCAAGGATGTTGCTCAACCATAAACAAAAATGAAGAGAACACAACCCTCAAGATCATTTAGTAGAATGCTTCCTCCTATTTTTGGTGATGAGGGCTTCCCTAGTCTATTGCATAACTTCATTGAATAATTTGTGACATGATTATAGCTTTTATACTTATGTTTTCCTTGATTTTTTCTAACTTTTAGCTCCATAATTTGGTTTCTATATTGCGTTCATAGTCTAGGAGATAGAATTAAATTTGGTAATTAAAGCCATATCCTTTTCATTGAAAAAAAAATCTACCATGCCAAATTCTTGCTCATTGATAAGGGTCTAAAGGGAGAGTTCCTCGTCAAAGGTGATCCCCACAATAGTGTGTCCCACTTTTTGGCCATTAAAGTAGGACATTGAAATCATACTTTTTCACCAGATTTTCACTTTCTGACACTTATAGCAGGTAGACTATTAAGAATTTGAAGATGATGTGAACTAGGTGATTTTTTAGATTTTGATGTATATTATAAATATATATATATATTTAAATTTAAGAAATGATTTGTGATTTTTTAATGTAACTTTTAATAACTTATTTTTTATTAGTTAATAGTATTTTTTAAAAGTGGCGTTACTTCAGTAAAACATAACTTCATTTGTAGAAAGGATATAATTATAATGTTTTAAACATTGATTTCTAACACCAATATCTATTGTATATATATATTTTATAATGTTTTGCTAGGAATAATTTTTTAATAACTTTTGAAGTGAGATTAACTATGCTTTAGACATAGATTACTTCGCTAATGCATAACTTTTTTTGTATTAATTTGAATCAACTTTTTTTTGTTGAAAAAAGAACATTAATACCTAGTGCACATATTTTTTCAATTTTTATTATTATCCATTTTACTATTTTTCCATGTGTGTGGAACATAAACCTTTACAATTGTTGAAAAACATATGTTCACTAGAAAATAAAAATTAAATATAATAATCAAACTAAACATATTCAAAACTATACTTGCTAGAAAAAAATATTTTGATTACTATGATCTTGCAAATTATCTTCTCATATTCATTTCATTTGTTCATCCAACCCTAGGTTGGAAATAATTTTTCTTGAGGAAAATATGAGGCCTAAGGTGGAAAGGTCATCTTTAGGGCCTTCGTTTGAAGGTATTAGAGTACCTTCATTGAAAGGTCCTAAATATTATTCCTTTTACAATAATTTCCAAAAAGGGGATAGAAAGGGACCTTTGAATGAAGGTCCCTTTTATTTTTATTTTTGAAAATTACCTTCATTCGAAGGTTTTACACCTTCAAACAAAGGTAATTTTTTACTCATCTTTGAACAAAGGTACCTTAGTTCAAACAAATACCTTTTAATGAAGGTGTCTTTCAATTTTCACCTCCATCCAACTTGAAAATGTGGTGTCACAACTTTGGGACTCACTATTGTGGGTTTACCCAAGAGTTGATTTAAACCAAAAAATTCTTGTCTTTGAGGTTATTGGCTAGGTAGAGGATGTAAGTGCCACTTCATTGTTGGTAACTACATGGATCCTAGATTAGATTTGAGGCACATTGCTCATGTCCTTATGAAGAGGGAAGGTGGTAGAGCCACATTATTTATTTATTTATTTATTCTAGTAGAATCCATTTTTAGGGCCTTGCTTAATTTCCTAACTCATTATTGGTGATGGATTTCTCTATGCACAAGAGAGATTTTAAAATTGTACCACACAATTTTTTGTTTTATCTAATTACACTAGAAACAAGTCAATGATAAACCCTCAAAATTTAGAAATTGGGTCCAAATCCTCTATGAAGATTAGATTATGATTCTAGAATAGATGATGTGTTTGGAGATGTTGATCTTAGCATGTACCCTAAAAAAATTTCATAATCCATTAATTCTAAATCTAATTTCAAAAAAATTCTAACCTAATCAATCGATTTACATTTACTAAGTCTAGATTTCTCGCGATTAGAGGAATTGGGGCATACATTTTAGTTATGCAGATATATAGTTAATTATCTTTATTTTGTTTGTTTGTACTATATTTATTAAATATTTTTAATGAAATCTATCCTAGATTTGTATACTATATCTATAATTTATAATTTTAAGATTAATCTTATGTACAATAGCATTGCCATTGTGAAATTTGAATAGGTCCATACTAATTTCAATTTAGTTTTGTGTTTATTTTGAGGAAATATCTTGATACATGACACAATCTTGTATGAATAGAATTTTATCCACCTATGTATGTAATTATCCCCATGCATTTAGCCCCTACCCCATCCTTAGAAACACACAATTGCTTAAATACATTTATCTTATCTAAATATTTATCACTTTTACCCATGTACCTACCTCATTATAATAGTTAGCTACCTAGATCTGAATTTTTTTCTCACTCTAAGATGGTTTGTAGTTCAAGTGATGACCCTATGGTTGATGACTCATCCCCTTCCTTTAAAAAATTGAATTCAAAATTTGGCCAATTTTCCTCATTCACCTTCCAACCTTGAGTTGACTAAACACACATTTTGTGTAATTTGATGTTGTGCTATTATTTAAAAACATCCAATGCATTCATTTATACTTTTAAATATTCACATGGTCTCTCTCATCCTAGACAATAGGAAGCAATTAATAGCAAAATATTTTGATTTGGTGTATTAAAAAGGAGTAAAATATGTACATCCTAGAGGGCTCATGTCTATTATCTTTGAATCTTTATAGACACTTCCAAAGGTTGACCTATGAAGACTTGTCTCTTTGTAATGAAATGATAGCCTTTCCAAGGTATTTTTAAATATTACTAAATATTAAAAAAGAGAGCAGAAAGTAGATTTAAATATCTATTAGACAAGTAGAAGTGAAGAAATCCATAGTGCATAGGGATGAATCTATACTTAGGGGTGAATAAGGATGAAATTATAAATTAAACTTGCAAGGTGTACAACACACCTCATCCTAATAATTTCACTATTTATAAACACATGAAACAAGCTAGAAACTGAAGGCCTTGGAAGCTATTTTGATCATGGAAAGAAGGCTCAAATGTCCAATAAAATCTATCAACATTACAAATGGTTCTTTATTATTATAGAAGGAACACACATCCATCAAATAATTATACAACACATTGCATGGTTATGTGGTATTTGAATTGGCATGAGTTGGTGTTCAAGGCATTGATGCTATAAACTTTATATATGGTATTCTTTCCATTTTAATACTACATGTGCATTTCTTTCTTAATTCAAATTTATTGACATCCCATTTGAAGATATACATTGATATTATGCTATAGTTGAATTCAATGGTAAAGAAGTAGTTTGATAGCAAAAAAGTATTACCTAAAGTTTCATTATTTTTACAATTAGATGTCAAAAATAATGGATGAATATAATCTCCATTGTACTCTAATTTGAACATCAAATACTAACACAATCATCTTTTGTAAGAATATATGCTTAATTTTTTGGGTGTGTACATCTACTTTTTTCCTTATTCTTTCTCTAACTTAATTCTATGATGTTGATGAACTTCTTGTATATGTATCAAATATTTCATATGTGCAAAAATAAACTCTCCCTATTCAACAAGACTAAAGCTTGAGTCTTCTTTGAGAAACATAATATTAGTTGGTTCACATTTTATTTTAGATTTTTTATAGATTGCATATAAAATTGTAGAATTTTAATATTTATAAAAATAATGAATTGAATAAAGAAAATATATACAATATTATAAGAATTTTTTGTTAGAAAATAAATGCATAATACCCAATTGATCAATCCATTTCCTACATAATACCATGAGAGAAAAACATGCATGCAAGCTTATAGAATAACCATTTATAATGCAATGATCAAATAGACAAGCCACAAGATAAGAAAATATAACCCTGGGAAAACCCCCTCAAGATGCAAAAACCTAGCCTTCAAAAGATCTACACTCCATCTATTATTTAGTAATAAAGCAATACATGGACTTACAGAGTTACAATGAACAATTTAGAAACATCAAGCCTCTCCTATGCATCCTCCATGTGTCCAAGCATGAATCCACACATTTGATGTCATGCTTCACATATGCACTCATTAGAGAAACTTAATACTATGACAACCCACTCACCCAACCAACCTTCACCACTAAACATGTGCTTGCTTATATAGAATCAAGCTCACACAAATATGGTAAGATAAAACCATGTGCCTCAAAACTATGATAACACAAAATCATTGACCCCTCATTTACTTTTTTATACAAATATTAAATACTTTTTCCAATTAAATATTCTATGTCTCCCATACATAAAATAACTAATTCAATGTTACATACAACTTTACAAGTGCCTCCTAGATGCACGACACTAAATATTTATTTAATTTACATAATCAAATTAATTCATGTTATGCAAGGTGTACAAGACTCATTCCTAACGATTTTAATGTAATTGAAAATTTATTTAAGTGAGAACTTAATTTATAAGAAAGTAGTCTGTGAAAATAAATATGAAGTTGTTTTCCTTCAAATTTAGTGAATCATGAGACACACTACGAGAATTCTTTGATAATTTATAAGGGATTTGTAATATCATAAAACTCATTAAAATACCAAGTTTCTTTTTAAATATATTTTTTATTTGTTTTTATTTCATAATATTAATGTATTTTTCATCATGTAGCACAATTTTTAAGGTTTTCAACACGTTTTCTACAAGGATAGTTTAAAATATTTACTAAAGATTAGGAGCTTTGAAGAATTTCATCTCGATGAGAAATTAATATGCACATCTCATACTTTCAATGTTTATGATAGCCGAATACAATATATAAGCAATAATAAAATCTTATTATTTACCTATAAATGATATAAAAAAATGTTAAATAATTATTATGTCTTCAACTCACACATAACTCTAAAAAATGTCAAAAAAATTCAATCAAAGCCTCAAAATTTATAAGCACCTATGAAATTGAATATTTGATACTATTGATACATATATTCCTCTATCATTTTTAAGCAAAACAAAATGAAGATGCAAACATAACTCAAAATAGAAAATATAAGCTTTTGGTATTTCATAACGTTGTAAATAAAATTAATAGGAGAGTTGGATACAACCACATGAAATTGAGAGTTGTGTGTAAATTATTATTTGATGGATCTCCATTAACATATGTATTATGAAAGACTACTACTCGCTGAGATTTTTTTCAAATATGACATATGCCACTACTCCATTGGGTTTTAGAAGTAATTTCAAACATGCCAAGCACCTTACTACATGGACATTCAAAATTCTTTCTAGTTATGAGATGAAGTTGAAAATACTATGAATTATCTATATAATTAAAAAGATTTATTTAAATATAAAAACATTTCATTATAATTATCAATGTTATTGGATCTATAGGTGGTTATTACATACTATTAATTTATTTGAAAAATATTTCTCATCTCTTTTTTGATATAATGCAAATTTCTTTTTTAAATTATTCAAATTATTACATAAAAACATGTCCTCTCTAAAATTTTAATTACACTATATTAAAACCAAAACATTAAAATCCCACAAATACTCATTATGCAACTATCAATGTATCATTCTAAACAACAATATATTCTTATTATTAACCCATAAAAAATATATCAAAATAAATTGACTCTCATATAACTCTAAAAATGTTCAAAAATGTCAATCAAAACCTCAAAATTTATGAGCACCTATGAAATTGAATATTTAACACTATTGATGCACATATTCGTTTATATTTTAAAGCAAAATAAAATGAAACCACATACATAACTCAAAATAGAAAATATGAGCTTTTGATATTTCATTAGCCTTTGGAATGCTGAAAAAACAATTGCTAAGTACAAACACATGAATATGAGAATTATATGTAAATTATTTTTTTGATAGATCTCCATTAATATATGGACTATGAGAGACAACTACTCATTGAGATTTTTTTTCAAATATGCCACTACTGCATGGGACCTAAGGTTCAAAAGAAAAAGTAATTCCAAAAACTATCTTTACAACACAGCAAACTATATATTTAAAATATATTTTTTTATTATTTATAATTTTATTTTTTCTTATCAGAATGAATGGAGTACAAAACTTCTGGTCAAAATTGATAAATTTTGTTTTGGCCCCTCGCTTCTCCTTGTGGACTATAATATACATAAGGAGGGGAAGAATGAAGAACCTGTACTTTTGTCCTTTAAAACATTCATCTCTTTTGCATTCTATATACATACCTGTAGTTGTTTCTGTATAAGGCAGGATTTATCCCTGAAGATAGCAGAGAAGTACTTACTGGGTAAGAATTGTTTTTGACATAATTTTCTAGGCGTGCATTAGAGCTGCAGCCTCGTTTCTGAGAGCCTTGCTGGCATTAAATTTGAGCTCCGTCTGCCTGTGCTCTTCCTCGCCATGGTGCAGGGTTCGACCCTCCGACATGTTCCTTACGAACCACACAAACTGTCGCCAGTTGTCGCTCTGAAACATCCGCGGATTCATTCTCAGATACGTGAAAGCGTTCATTGGCCTCACATTCTGCTCTGACTTACCGTGCAGCTTAAGATTAGAGTTATGAATGATTTGGCCGTAAGCGCCATCGTCGTACCTCTGCAGCGCATTTTCTCCAGCCAGCTGAACATCATTCTGTCTACAGACAGAAGTAACTTGCCTGAGAAGCCCCTCTGGACTGCACCGCGCATGTTGGGGCTGCTCGTAGTCTTTCATTTCGAAGCAGGTGAAGTTCAGAACAACACCATGCTTCTTGAAGAGGCGAGCTATGGGAAGATAGCCGTCTGTTTCTCTGGTATTGTAGTATCCGGCGGTGAGCTCTGCAGCGTGAGATTTTGAGCCATAGTGCCAATGGATGCCTGCTACTTTGCCGGAAAGTTTGGCTCCGGTGCCCTGGAAAACGGCCGCAGCGGCGCCCAGAAGGCGGTCGCCGTGTGCAAGCAGTGTTTCTGAGTACCACTTGAGAAAGAAGCGGCCGTAATCGGTGTCCCATGTTCCTTCTCTGCGGAAGAAGCCGGCGTCTTCAGGGAACTGGTTATAGTGCCCTGAATCGTGAGGCCCTGTTTTCCCCCACCCGTTCTGTCCTGCTACCTCTGCACACGCCTTCAACGATGCCTTCATGTACTGCACATTGCAATCAGATTGTCAAAATTTGAACTAGATGAATGAGCCAGAAATATGAAAAGTCTAGCACAATCAGTGATCTGACAGAAGCTCTTCTTTCCAAGTTTTCGAGGGATTTTGTTCCTTCCAACTTGTTTGGAAAGAATTTCATGTCAGATCACAGAGGGCTCACATGTTCTGATCTAACAGTAAGATATCATTAATTAATTGCTTTTTCTCCTAGCCGATCAGAGGAAAAAGATGTAAAAGCGCTTTATATTAAAATCTACCATTGAATTACAAAAGAAAAAAGTCAATTGAATTGATTTCACCCAACTCACTGATCTAGTGGTGAAATGCTCAAAAAATACCTTGTCATAGCACTGAAACTCTCCGATTCCAGGGAAGCGCCAGGTCCCATTGCTTTCAGGGTATGATGGGTACCTCAATTCACCACAAGGTCCCATGCCCACTTGAATTTCCTGCACCGGAGGAAAAAACCAACCATTCAAATCTTCCATCTAATGATTAAAAAAATTCTCAAAACATTTGTCCAGCTCTAATTGAAATTATCTAACATACCACTATGACACTCCCGAGGGCATCCTTGAATGTATCCCTGAAACTGGCCATATAATCCGTATAAACTTGAACGGGCGACCTTCCCTTGAGCACAGGCAAGGTGTCGCACCCCAATGAAATATACTCTCGATTTCTCCTTCCTGCCTTGTCAGTATACACCATATCCTGATTTTGATCCACTTCTTGCAGAACCCATCCAGGCAAAGGAATACTACAACACATAACAAACAAATATTAGGAAATTCAGGTGTGGGTAGTGATAATAAACGAGGATTATCAAGAGCAAAGAGCAAAGAGCAAAGATCAAGAATATGTATACTTGCAAGTGTCGCCGACGTTGCCTCCACATTGGTGAAAGGACATGACAGCCTGGAGCTCCAGTCCATGCTTGGCCACCATGTCGACAAGCTCTCTATATCCAGACCAGTTGTAGTTCATGGGGCCGTCCTTCTCGACCAATCCCCACCACACATCGACCATCACGCCTCTCACTCCCGCACTTTTCAGGGCCACAAGACTGGCATTCATAGCTCGCTTTCTGTTCAAGCTGCCATTAAAATTCACAGTATCAAGCGGCAGCATGACATACACAGGCACTCCTTTAACGCTCTCAGCCTTTCTCTCACTGGGGCTCTCATGGACCAACTTTTCATCAGACTGCATTTGGTAGGCTTTACACAACGTCTTGAGACGCCGTGTGTTTCTCAAACAATTGACTCTGCAGGCACCTCTGGGAGGACTAGTAATAGTCTTGAGGGACACACCTTTACTACTGCTTGTATGCTTTGGGCTTGCGAGCCGAAGGGCATCTGAATCAGATGACACGCCCTTACTAAAATATTTCGTTCCAAGCGCCCCAACATTGGAAGAAGAAGAAAACATTAAAGTCATATATGCTACAAATGAATCGCTCTGACAAGCAAAGAATAACAAATTCGGAAAGCGTATCAGATTTTTCTAAATGAAGGTTGCTGTGTTATGCTTGCATGGCGGGTCAGTAAATATAGACTCTCTGGGCTTTGAAGCCAGCTCATCGCTGGCAACGCGCCAAAAGGTCGAGCCCACCATGTGAAAAGTGTCCCCGGAATTCCATGACAAAGAGATGAGAAGAGATCTTAGCAGTGGATGCAAAAGTCCTACCCCACCTGGAACTGTCTTTCATCTCTTGTTTGTTTCTGGGCAGCGTATCTCATTTCCCACTCCCACCTTGGAAAAGTATGACTAGGTACCCAATCTCCAAAAGAAGCGTTGAAGGAGCACCAATTTGACACGTCTACAAATGCTTCGGCATATACGGCTTTCTAGCTAATATTTGCAGACCCATCTTGAATGGGTTTACGTGGCCCATACAAATGGCGTGCATCCCTACGGCATTCCATTTGTTGTTACTTGTACGAATACGCTTATTCTTCACGTTCCACCTAAGCTAGTGTTATGTTTTTTGTTTTTCTCTAAGTTTTGACCTTATAAAAATCATTACTTGTCGTGTAACTTTAAGGCCAATCCAGGAAAACGCGTAATGCCTTAGGAGTGTGGGGAAAAAATAATCATACAGATATTATTAACCAGATATTTATTGTGGCTCCCCATCAAAATATAAGGGCGACTTTAATGATGACACTTATTAAGTGACATTGTATAAGTTAAATGAAGGAAGAGACTTCGGACATTTCTAAAAAGAGAAAAAGAAAAAAGATCTTATGATGGTATTAGATATTATTTTGGTTCGTCCAAATTGCAATGCAAGATTTGATTTATTAGATATTATTGAGGTTTTGTGTAGAATAAATTATGATTTTTTTAAATTTTTATTTTATAAGACATTTTTCCTAATTCTTAATTTTAAAGTAAAATAAGTTAAAAGAAAAATATGTAATGGGTATTTTCATGTGATTTATAAATAATATTTATTATAAAAGATTAAGTTATTCTTATATTATTGGGGATAATTAAATATTAAATTGATTGATATTTGTACAAATTGAATAAAGAAAATAGTGATTCTATTTGTTATATAAGAAGAGTATTTTCATGTAACCTATAGATACCATTTATTTATAAAGGATGAAATTATTCTTATATTATTGGAGATAATTTAATAATAAATTGATTGATATTTGTACAAGTTAAATAAAGAACAAATGATCATTTTTCTTATAGGAAGGGTATTTTCGTGTAACGTATAGATATCATTTATTTATAAAAGTTCAAATCACTCTTATATTATTGGAGAGAATGTAATACTAAATTGATTGATATTTGTACAAGTTGAATAAAGAAAAATTATCCTCTTTCTTATTGGAGGGATATTTTCATGTAACTTGTAGATATCATTTATTTATAAAAGATCAAATCACTCTTTTATTATTGGAGAAAATTTAATACTAAATTGATTGATATTTGTACAAGGTGAATAAAGAAAAAAAGATTCTTTTTTGAAAAAAAAAAGGCTAAAAAAAATAAAAAATCTACTAAAGTTGTTGTTTGATTCAAATATAAACTAACAACACAAATAAAAACTCCAAGAATGGATGATATAAATTCTAAACATATTATAATTCTTAAAATTATATAAAAAAAAAGGTTTTACTCATCTAATTGTAAATAAGATCTTACCAATTTATATTCTATTTTTCTATATTTCAAGTGCTTCAAACTGATAAAAATATTATTAGATATTATTGTAATTCAAATAAAATTATTAAAACATTATCCTTTAATTATAATTAAACTTAATTTTTAAAAATATTTTGTATCTTAAATATTTTTTAAATAAAAAGAATAAAATTATGAAAGGTAAACAATAGTATTAAATATTATTACAATTCTTTTCAAATTCTTTAAAGAGGACTTATTATAAGTAATGAATTTATATTTTAAATTTTAAATTCAAGAGACTAATTAAATATAAAAGACTATTATAATAGTAAAATTAATAAATTTATGATTCTTCTATTTAACTTGGTATTTATCTTAATGTAATAATATATAGATAAGTGATATATTTTTATGTTTGGTTTGATTTATACTGCAATCTTATCATTCTTATTTATCCTCATTTAAATCAGCTTTCATATTTTTGTTATTCATTTATAATTACTACTTCCTACACTTACTACCATACATTCACTCCTTGCTTCAAAATTATCATTATATATCAAAGTTAATTATCATTATGTGTCTTAAGATTGACTTTATTTAATCCCAAAGCATGACTTGGAATGAACGTAAGAAAATATAAATCTTATAAATCTTGTGTCTCTTCTAGTAACCATTATGAGTTGACTTAACACATGTTTGTGTAACATGTTGCTATGCCAAGGTATTTAGAGATATTCATTGTGCATTTAATCGATCAACTAGGAATAAAAAAGTGAAAAAAATAGAACACACTTCAATTTTTGAAGTGGTTACAAAGAATTACATTCACATATAGGTCATTGCATGTTGAATATTGTCCTTGATCTCACTTATCATCATTAATATAAACCAACACAAGAGTTTTAGAGGGAACACATTCACCTATTAAGTCAACAAACTCCTAAACGATGTCCCTAAACACCACCTTACTAGATTTAGATATTTAGAAGGCAAAGGTGAACTTTTTTAGATATAAATTTTATATTATTCTTGATCTAAGAGTGTAACAAACTAACACACAAATAAAAAATAAATTGCATAATTGAAGTTAGCCAAATAATGAAGTTTTACAATTGTATAAATGATTTCATGGGAACATACACACTTTTTTGTTTCAAAATAATGACGCCATGACATTTCATAACTTGATAGAGTTAGAAATCAATAAAGCATTAATCCAAAATACCTTTAATAAATAATAATTATAATGCTTGAAGGCATTATTATAAGAGATCATATAGATATTATTAATCAAATATTATTGTGGCTCCCCCTCAAAATTTAAAGTGAGACTTTGTTGGATGATAGTGACACTTGATTGAGTGGCATTGTATAAGTTAAATGAAGGAATAAACTTAGACATTTCTTAAAAGAGAAAAAAGAAAAAAGATCTTTTGATATTATTCAATATTATTTTGGTTTGTCCAAATAGCAATGCAAGATTTATTTATGAATATTTTATTAAATATTATTGTGGTTTTTGTAGAATTACGTAGAAGGAATTATATTATTTTAATTACAAGTAAACATTTGTTTTTTTTCTATTTTTATTTTAAAAGATATTTTTCTTAATTCTTGATTTTAAAGTGAGATAAGTTAAAATAAAAGTATGCAATATTTTTTATAAGATGGTATTTTCATGTAACCTACAGATATTGTTTATTTGTAAAGGGTCATTTAATCATGAGGGTATTTTCATGTAGCTTATAGATATTGTTTATTTATGAAAGATCAAATTACTCTTATATTATTGGATTGGAGAGAATCTAATAATAAATTGACTAATATTTATACAAATTGAATAAAGAAAAGTGACCGTATTTTAAAAAGGAAAAAGGAAAAATATCAAATTTCTATTAAAGTTATTTTTAGATTCAAATACAAATTAACAACACAAACAAAAACTCCATTAATAAATCATAGAAATTATAAATATATGATAATTATAAATAAATTATTATCACTTTATATTCTATTTGCATTTTAAATGCTTAAATAATAAAGATAATAAAGATATTATTAGATATTGAATATTTTAGTAATGTGTAAATAGAGAAATAAATTTTGATTATTAAAAATGGGTTTGGCGATGGCGGTGAGTTCTTCCTGCAAACTACATGGGCCTCGATAAGGCTTGCATGCCCTATGCGTAGCCCGTGAGGGCTTTTTTTGTGCTTCTTTTTAGTTTCGTGAAGGCGTCGTGGTGGTTTTAGTAGCGAGGGTTTGTTTGTGGGGTTTTTCTGCTATCGTGGGGGTGAGGGTTGTGAGTTTTCTCGCTACTGGTGTGTTGGGTTTCTTTTTTTCTACGAGCCTTGGGTGGTGGTGTGGTGTCAGCTAGGGGGGTTTTTTCTTTTGATCATGTGGGTTTACTTTCTTGGTGTCATGTGTTGGGTTTGGAGGCTTTAGAGTTCGCAAGGTTTCTCCCCTTTTATTTTTGTTCTTCTTTTCTCTTTGGCTGGGCACCATCAATGTATGACATCGAGAGAAAAATCAAGAAGGTTTGATAAATTGTCCTTCTCTACAATGGTAGTGGGGTTGATCCTCCATCTAGTCATGATAAAGCTATGAATTTCTTAAGCAATGCTTTAAATGGGTCGAGATCGTCGCAGATGGGAAGTTCACGAGCTCCAAAAGTGAGTGGATGATTAGTAAGGAGTTTTTCACACCAAGTCTTGGTTATCCAACTAGACTTTGTTGAAGAAGATGTGAATTTAGAATTACTTTGGCAACCATGCCTTGATATGCAAGTTTATGGGAATTAGGGTATCTCTCCCATTCTTGGAATCATGGGCTCATCAGACGTGGAACCTGAAGGGGGATATGGAGGTGATGCAAGTGACCAGCCATTATTTTGTGATGGTGTTTTCCTTCCTGATAGATAGAATCAAAGCTTTTGAAGGTGGTTCACACTTATATAATCAAGTGGGGTTGTTTATTAAGCCTTGACATATCAGGCTTAATCCAATTGAGGAGTTTCCGTTGTGAGTCCTAGTTTGGGTAAGGCTTCCCTACCTTCTGCTTGAATTATGGTGAAATGATATTTTACACATGATTTCTCTTTTGTTGGGAAAATCAGTTGGACCTTCATAATAAAATTTGGACAAGAAGGTAATATCTCTTGCTCATATTTGTGTCAAGATTGACTTAAATAATCTCTTACCAGATTTGATGGAGATTCAAGTTGGGTCCATCTCATGGATCCAATAGCTTAATTACGAGGCTCTCCCTTTTTGATGTCATATTCACCATGAGTATGGACACTTGCAGAAGCATTGTCCCAAGTTTAGCTCTTTAGGATTGTCTACTAATAGAGTTTTAGCCAAGGTGCCTCCTCACTCAACTCCAGCAAAGGATAAAGGAAAAATACCTATGTCTGATGGGGATATGGATAAGGAGGGTTTTATCCTAGTGAAATCTCATAATAAGGGAAGAGGCTAGAAAATAACCTTGAAGGATAGGAAGGATGATGCGTCCTTTAATTAGTTTGAAGCTCTAGAAGAAGTTAACAAGCAAGAGGTAAATTTGGATGGGGCCTTTCTTGATATGGCTCCTATAGAAATGGAGCAGTTGGATCCTCAATAAGGTGGCAGTCTTAGTAACTTGTTGGAGGGGAGATCTCAGTCACAAATGGATACTAATAAAGTTCAAGCATCTCTTGATGTGTTGGCCCCTCTTGGGAATAATGAGGTAGGTCATGGATTTGCTATGGTTCTATTGGTTCCACAACCAAAGGTGGGGATTCAAGAACTTGGAAAAGGTAACAAGGTTGTTCTTATGTTGTGTCTTCAACAAAAGAATTTGAAAAAGGGAGGTGTTGAGAAGAACTCCAAGTTGGGGAGGAAAAAAGATTAGGATACGATTAAAATAATGGGAGAGAAATTGGTGGAGTCAGGCTCAACCAAGACCCTTGACTCACATTTGTGTAATTCATAGAAGTGATTGCACTTTCATGGAATGTTAGGGATTTGACCAACATCCCTAGACAAAAAGGTTGTTCGAGAATTGATCAAGATTCAGTCTCCTGATGTTATGTTCATTCAAGAGTCTAAGTTATTAGTGAAAGGTATGCTCAAAGTGGCATCCAAACTCTGGTGGTGCGGTTAGTGTCAATATGTTGGAGCTCAAAGTAGTGCGAGTAGTCTTGTTTTCCTTTGGGATCCATGAAAGATCTCTCCTCTTTGGTGGGTTTTAGGTAGACATTCCCTATCCATGGCTATATCAAGTTTTGATTTTGGAGAAGTCTTTCTTTTCTCCAATATATATGCCCCAATTGATTTGGTTGGTAAGGTTCACCTTTGGGCTCATATTAGTTATGTTCATTCCCTTATTCCTTTATTTCCTTGGATTGTGGCAAGTGATTTTAATGTTTTTCTCAACCTAGATGAGAGGAGGGGAGGAGTGACTAGACTTGAGCCTTCTTCTTGGGTATTTAGAGATAATATTGTTTTGTTGAATTTGATTTATGTTAAGCCAAGCAATGGCCTATTTACTTGGAGTAATAGAAAATGTGGGGAGGACTCTTTCTCAGAGAGATTGGATAGGTTCTTAGTTTCTAGCTATTGGATTGGCAACAAATGGATCAAAAGTTCAAAAATTCTTGACTGGAGGGGCTCAAATTGTTCGCCTACTAAATTTTTTGCTTATGGGAGGGATACTACTAAGAATCCTTCATTCAAATTCTAGCTTATGTGGCTATGAGAGCCGCCTTTGCATGACCATATGAAAGATTGGTGGGATAGAGGTCTACTTACATATGGTACGACTATGTACACCTTTGCCAAGAGACTTCAATTTGTGAAATTTTAGCTAAAAAAGTGGAATAGGTAGAGCTTTGAAAATATTTTTAAGAAGAATTCGTCTGCACAGTCTTGTCTGGAAGCCATCACTAGACGAAATTGGGACTATGGGCATACTCAGGGTTCCCTTAGAGAGGAAGTGGAAGTTGTGAAGGAGCTGTCAGAATGGGAGTTGCAGGAGGAGATTTTTTGGAAACAAAAAACTAGGATTGATTAGCTTCAAAAGGGCAACAAGAATACAAATTTCTTTTATAACTCTATCAAAGCTCAAGGACATGGGAATTTGATATCATCAATTGTTTCTTCCCAAGGAGTATATTTATCATCTTTTCAGGATATCTCACAAGAGGTTGTTCAATACTATTCTTCTTTATTCTCAAAGGATTCTTTTGAGGGGTCGATGGATGTGATTAGTGTCTTGGAGAGTATTCTTTCCATTATCTCTATTGAGGAAAATGAGGGACTTAATAAACTAATTTTTTTAGTGGATCTTGAAGAAATTATATTCATGGTGAAGAAAGGTAAGGCACTTGGTTCTGATGGGTTCCCTATAGATTTTTTTAGGAGTTCTGGGATATTATTAAATTTGATTTGTTGGAGGTAGTGTAGGAGTCATGAAATAGTAAGCAAATGTTAGAAGATTTGAATTCTACTTTTTTTGCTCTAATTCCCAAGAGGTACGTGTTGAAAAATGAGGTGTTTTTCTTAGCTTAATACTCTGTAAAACTTTAATATTGCTGATCTAAGTAAGCTCTTTCTTTGTTACATATATTCTTTGTGGGTGATTATCTTGATTAATTCATTTTATTGTTGTAGAATGAAGAGAGAAGTTGATAGAATAACTAGATAGGATATTAGAAGGATTACACAAGATATAACGTGGAGAAACCCTTTTGGAAAAAAACTCCACCAAAAATTATTCTATTATTCAATCTCTGAATTACAATAGCTCCAATTCTTGCTTGAGAATGCTTCTTCTATCTTTACCAATCTTCTTCACACCTGCAAATAACAATTATGAAAACTCTCTTCAACTTGAATGAGAACACCTGCAAATAACAATTATGAAAACTCTCTTCAACTTGAATGAGAAATAGAGACAATATGCAACCTTGTAATCTACAAATGGTGATAATTAGAATGCATAAGCTCAAGCCCTTGAAAAGGTACGCCATATTGCTTGAAGTTGAGTTATTCTATGAAGACTAAAGCTTGCAACATGTGCTTCATGCATTTGGGCATCCCAAACTGAAGCTACAACTTCTCCTTCACTCTGGTGATAATTCCAAAGCTCTTCCTCAAAGTCGGCGCCCTTAAGTAATCCTACTTAACTGAGCCTTCAGAAATATCTTATCATGCATGAGAGGTAAATCCAAGAAAGCATCTTGGGCACCCAAGTTGGCTCCAAGTGATTTCTAGTTAATTGAAACATTGACTTAACACCATTCATGCAAGAATGGTCATCCCCTGTTAACTAGAGGTAGTCCCTGTTATCTGTCATACAACTCAATTTTATTAGCCATGCATTCCAAGTTAATTGAAGTTAACTAACATACAACTAAAACTAACTGAAGACAACTGAACCATAACTAAACTAAACTGAACTAAATTAAACTGAACTGAACTGAATTAAACTAAACTAATTCTAAACTGAACTAAACTGAACTGAACTTCAAGCATGCAAACATCAAATCCTAACTCCTAGGATATTTACATGCATTCAGAAGTGTTAACTATTACTCCATATAGTTAACTAAACACAAGGTGAGTGTCACCTTACCATGTGGGTGTCCCATGTGCCCCTATTATTTAGGAACTCACTATGGATGCCCTTACATGATCCTTACATTTAGAATTAATTACAAATGCCAATAATCATGATTATTTCATCAAATATTAATCTCATCCTAATCTTAGTGTTGTTGAACACATTCCAAGAATCTAGGAGATACATGAAATAATTAATGTTTAGTATTTGCAATTAAATAGCATCCTATTTCCAACAGTAAGGGGCTAACTATTTGGACTATTTTAGGCCAATTGCTCTCTATAATGTGTTCTATAAGATTATCTCTAAGTTAATCGCAAAGAGATTGAAACCCTGGCTAATAAAAATTGTTTCAAAAGAGCAAGGGATTTTGTGACTGGGAGGCACATTCAAGATGGACATGGCTAAAGCTTATGACTTAGTGAAATGGTATTTTCTTCATAAAGTGCTTACTGCTTTTGGGTTTAAAGAGGGTTGGATAAGATGGGTGATGAGCTATGTCATGTCGAATTCTTATTCGGTGTTGATTAATGGAGTGCTCACCACTTTGTTTGGTGCCTCACGAGGCCTTCGGCAAGGTGATCCCTTATCTCCATACTTATTTATCATTATAGCTAAAGGCTTGGTTAGACTCCTGAAAGCTCATTTCTCTTAGGGGCTTAGTCAAGGGTGGTGTTGGGGTGAAGAATTGCCTTCTCAATCTCATCTTCAGTTTGTGGATGATATTGCACTCTTGAGAGTCACTAGGATTAGATAAGTGAGTAGCTTCTACCAAGATTTGGATATTTATCTTGATGATTTTGGCCAGAGAATTAATGAAGAGAATTCCTCTATTTTTTTCTTCAATACTCCTCTTATTCAGTCTCACATTGCATGCATTCTCAAATTTAAGATAGGGGCATTTCCTTTTAGGTACTTGTGGATTCCTCTCTCTATTGGCACATTGCTAAGAGGTACTTGGAAAAGTGTGTTGGATAAGTTTTTTGGTTATGTCAACCATTGGACCTACAGGTGGCTATCCTTTACTAGGAGGATAATGTTATTGAAGGTTGTGTTGCAGGCGCTTCCTATTTACAGGTGCATGGTGCAAGTTACCCTTATTAGCTTTATTAAGGAACTAGATGCTCTCTCTAGGGAGTTCTTTTGGTTGGAAGTTTAGATTCTTAGAAGTGGAGTCTTGTTAAGTGGGACTTGATTTACAAGCCAATTCAAATGGGTTCCCTGGGGTTACAATAGACTAGCATTACTAGTAAAGCTTTGGTTACCAAGCTTTACTGGAGATGGTGCACTAATTAAAACCAAGCCTGGGCCAAGATTCTCTCTTCTAAATATTTGAGGGGGGTGACAAGAGAAGATGTGCCTCGATTCTCCCTAGTAGGTAAGGGATCTATGATATGGGATACTCTTAAGAGAGGAGCTAACTTAATCAAACAAGGTTTATTCTAGATTTACACCATGGGATCTGATGCTCTTTTCTAGCTTGTTTCTTGGGATGGTCACCCCCCAATTGTGATCATTCATCCCCATCTTCAGCAGCTATGTTTTCACATCCAAGAGGTTGGATGGTCTAAAGTATGTGACTTCAAAATTGTTAAGAGAATGGGTCGAGTTGAGGTGGCTAGGTGGAAAGAGAGTCATCTATGGCCCTTAAAGGGATCTAAGGAGGAACACAAAGAGTTTTAAGATATTTTAGCAGAGAGATTATGCATTTCTTTATTGATGAATGATGTACTGGCTTGGGGCCTTGATCCTAAGGGGGTGTTCTTGATAACAGTTGGCTATCAAGAGTTGATTAGGAGGAAATATGGAGGAGATGAGATCCCTTGATGGAAGTATGTCTAGAATAGATTTGTGTGGTCTAAATGTATTTTTTTCCTGTGGTTAGTTACCCATAATAGGTGCCTCACTTGGGATAATCTCTGGAAGAGAGGCTTTTAGATGCCTTCTATTTGTGTTCTTTATGGCAATAATGAGGAATCATCTTCACACTTGTTCTTCCAATGTGCCTTCTCTAGGGACATTGGGTGCTCAATCTGGGTAAAGGAATTTGTAAAATTCCTAGTAGGAGTGCTTGGATGCCAAGTGTCAATGTGCGGTGAGCTTAGGGACCCGCTTGTTAGCATATTCCTTTGTATCAACATGTAGAGCAAGGAAGGGTGACACTTGCCATCACAAGGGAACTTTGAGAAAATAATATTGTGAGAAGCCTCTCAAAAGTGTACCATGATGCCATGTGGCATTAGTTTGAATTGTTGACCAAAGATCAGAAGGAAAAGTTGCTTTGTGAAGATTAATTTGTCACTCGAAATGACTAGGAGTATTGGTTGAGTTCTAAATTGGAAGTTGACTTGATTTTCTCATGGTGGATGCCTAGCTTTATTATTGCATGATTTATGGTGAATTTTATCTTGCATGTGGTTGCATGTGATCACATATTGGTTGCATGTTTGTGCATGTCAATGTATGATTGGCAGGATGTTTTTATGGATATTTGGGACCAATGCATTTTCTCTGTTACAATTTACATGCATGCAGAGACTGTGGGAATCACATATGGCAACCTTAAGTGCCCATATTGGAGATAAATATATATTTATTCCTTAGTGCATTTGTATTGTAATGTGAATGTAATATATATATACCATTATGCTGCCAAAATCACTCTAGAATTGCAACACTATGAAACTACACCCGAAAGAGCATATACTTTGCATATTGTATGTAATTTCCATATTATTGTAATACAATCGATTTGTGCTTTGGTGTATGGGTATTTTCCCGAAAGTGTTTTCCCACATAAAATTTTGTGTTATGTGTTTTATGCTTAAAATTTAAAATTTAATCTTAATGCATGTGCGCTCTTAAGAAACTGTAATAGAATAAACATTTGAAACAAAGTTTTTGTAGGCCTCTCTTGATTGATTTGCATTCAGGGAAGCATTTTTTACACTCGTATTTCCTTTCAGTTGGTATTAGAGCCTAACCAAATTTTCTATCCTTAGTGGGTTAGAAGAGTTTTTTTGTGTGCATATCTCGATTCAGTGGGAGATCTTGCAAAGATAACTTTGTAATCTTATTGCGGGTTTAATATGGCAAGCACATCAAGAAGAATAGAGATGGAAAAATTCAATGGCAAAAATTTTGAGTTGTGGAAACTCAAAATAGAGGATATGGTCATAGACCAAGATCTATGGACTGCAATATCGAGTATAAAACCAACAACAACCACACAAGTTGATTGGTATTTAATGGATAAAAAAGCCAAGGGTTTGATAAGACTCTGCTTGGTTGATTTTGTGCTCCTAAATGTCCATGAGAAGAAGATTGCAGCTAGTCTTTAGAAGAAGCTTGATGCTATTTATCAAGGGAAATCCTTGGTGAATAAACTTTTCTTGAGGAAGAAGTTGTATTCCTTGAGGTTGGAGGAAGGAGGTTCGATTGTTGATCACTTGAATGTATTCAACATGCTAATGGATCAACTAGGTTCTATTGGTGTAAAGATTGATGACGAGGAATTTTGCATGTTACTGCTTTATTCTTTTCCTAACTCGTGGGACCACCTGGTGATGGTTATTGGAAGCACAACTACCACCTTCAAGATGAAAGATGTGGTTCCTGTGTTGTTTGAAGAAATACAGAGGAATTTTTTTGAGATATCCAAGGAGGCCCTTGATATTTGTGGTATATTGAAGGAGAAAGGAAAGAAAAAGTACAAGAAGTCTAAGTCCAAGTCTCTGGGGAGATCTAAATCTTGTGGAAAAAATTCCAAGGAAAAATGTTGGAACTATGAGAAATTTGGATCTTTTCAGAAAGATTGTAAGATGGAGAAGAAAAAGAAAGCAATTCCATCTTTGTTTATGAATTTGATAAATCCTCTCAAGATGATGGAGATGTGTGGTTGATTGATTCAGGTGCTTCTTTCCACATGACCTCTCATAGAGGTTGGCTCTCAAAGTATGAAGAGTGTGATGGTGGGAAGGTGTATCTAAGTGATGAATCTCACCTAAATATTGTTGCCATGGAAGAGTCAAGATTCGATTCCCTAATGGTAGAGTGAGGGGGATTGATCGTGTTCTACATATTCTTAGTTTGGAATGGAACCTACTCTCAATGAGTAAGCTAGGTGATGCAGGAGTGTAGGTTATTTTTTCGAGTAGAGGATGCAAGATGAATAGAGTTGCTATGGTTCTTTCTAATGGTGTTCAAATTTATGCTTTGTATAAGTTGGATGCATGTATGATTTAGTGCAATAGTGCTTCTGTGAAGTCCAAGAAAAGGGCTTGGGATTCTTCATCCTCATCATCAAATCAAGCAGAGAAGAAGACTATAGTGTCTACATCTAATGGTCATTTTTTTTGGGTACCTAAGGGTGCCAATTCTTGGGATATGAAACTTCCTACTGAGAAAAAAATGTCGTGGCACTAAAAGCTTGGCCATATTGGTGAGAAGAGTCTTAGAGCCCTAAAAAACAAGAATCTTGTTGAAGGCCTTGATGATTGTAATATTGAGTTCGATTTTTGTGAACATTGTATATATGGAAAGCAACACCATGTTTCTTTTTAGTCTAGTTATCATAAATCTTTTGGGGTTTTGGATTATGTATATTTTGATGTGTTCGGTCCTATTAATGCTCCTTCTTTAAATAGATCTATGTGCTTTGTCTCATTCATAGATGACTATTCTAGAAGGATTTTTTTTTATTTCCTTAGAATTAAATCTAAAGTTTTCAATCGGTTTAAGGAGTTCAAGTCCTTTGTTGAAAACTAGACTGGTAGAAAAATCAAATGCTTGAGGATGGATAATGGTGGTGAGTTTTGTTTCATAGAATTTGATTAGTTCTGTAAGGACCATGGGATTGAGAGACATAAGACAACTCCATACACCCTATTGGAAGATGGTCAGCGCTCCCCTCGAGATTCGTGACATGGACTAACCGCCTCCCATGGATATGTTAACTTTGATAGTTGTATCAGACATTAACAGGTCGATCTTTTGGTGCAACAACAACTGCAAACCATCAATTGGTAATAGAGCCAAAGGTGTTGGGTTTGAATCCCCTTGGGTAATGCTGAGGGGGAGTTTGTTGGTAGATGGTCATCGCTCCCCTTGGGATTCATGACATGGACTAACCACCTCCTGTGGATTTGTTAGTTGTATCAAACATTAATAGGTCGATCTTTTGGTGCAATGACAACTACAGGCCATCACACCCCACAACAAAATGGAGTTGGAAAAATAATGAATAGAATGCTAATGGAGAGGGCTAGGGTAATGCTAAGTGGTGCTAGCCTTGAACAAAATTTCTAGGTCAAAGTTGTTGCTGCTACATGTTACTTGATTAACAGATCTCCTACTTTAGATCTTATAAAAAATACACCCTTTGAGGCATAGTCTAACAAGAATCCCTTGCTAAGACATCATCAAGTCTATTGTTGTGAGGCATATGCTCATGTGATTGATGTGAAAATATCTAAGTTGGAGAACAAGGCGGTGCAATGTATCTTCATAAGCTATGGTGTCGGTGTGAAAGGGTACAAGCTTTGTGATCCAGTTGTAGAGAAGGTTCTCTACAGTAGAAGTGTCATATTCTATGAGCTGAAACCTTCCATAGTAGATCTACAACTAGAGAAGGAAGATAAACAAAAGGAGGTAGTTAAAATTCCACCCACTCCTAAAAAGGATGAACTACACACTCTTGGTGGACCTGAGGATGAGGAGAGCTTAAGTAGCTTTGACAACTCTGAAGAAGAGCCAAAACCTCAACCTCAACCATTGAGGAGGTCTATAAGAGAAAGGTGGCAACAAGATAGATTTGGTTGTTCTATGTTGGATTCCAGTTGCATATTTGCTTTGATTGCTAACACTGATGAGCCCAAGATAGTTAAAGAGGCTAAGGGTATGCATGATGTAGATTCTTGGGTGAAAGCCATGAATGAATAGATGGAAGCATTGAAAAGGAATGCTACATTGGATTTGGTACATTTTCTTTAAGGATAGAAACCTATTGGATGCAAATGGGTGTTCAAGAAGAAGATGAGTCCTAATGGTAGTGTTGAGAAGCATAAAGCATAGTTGGTCATGAAGGGATACTTCTAGGTGGAGGGAATTGATTATGTGGAGATTTCCTCTCCTATTGCTAAGCTGACATCCATTCGATTCTTGTTATCACTTGCAACAAATTATGAATTTGAAGTAGAGAAAATGGATGTGAATACAAATTTCCTTCATGGTTATTTGGAGGAGGAAATTTATATTTCATAACCTAAGCATTTTGTTGTGAAAGGGAAGGAGAATCTGGTATGCAAGTTGAAAAAATCTATGTATGGTCTGAAGCAGTCTCCTAGGATGTGGTCTTAGAATTTTGAACACCTATGTATTTTCTTTGGGATTTTAGAGATCTAAATATGACCATTACGTCTATTACAAGAATGATAATGGTCACATAGTCATTATTATCATGTATGTGGATGATATGATTTTTATTAGGATTGGCAAACACGTGATTTCAGATTCGAAGTCTGAGTTGTCAACATAGTTTGAGATGAAAGATCTAGGTGCAAAAAGACATGTTATGGGGATTTATATCAGAAGAGATAGAGATAACAAAAAGCTTTGGTTAAGCCAAAGAAAGCAGGTGAACTCTACTACTTGTAGACAATTAGTTGTTCATGTTATGTAGGGGACGAAGCTTTCTATGGAGGATTGTCCAAAATCTCCTATGAAGATGGAGGACATGACCAAAGTTCCTTATGTGAATGTTGTTGGTAGCTTGATCTATGTCATGTTTTGTATGAGGTTAGACATTTCCCAAGTAGTAGGAGTCCTTAGTCAGTTTATGGCTAATCTTGGATGGGTGCATTGGGATACAGTTAAGAGAGTGTTAAGATACTTGCAGGGTACTTTTGAGTATGCATGGTAGACCTATTGGACCTCGAAATTCGGTGAGAATCCATGGAAATGTGGATTTTGATTGGGATGGTGACATTGATAGAAGGAGATCCACCAATGGATATGTTTTCACTATGTTTGGTGGCACTATTAGTTGGATGAGTAAGCAACAAGCTGTGGTCGCTTTTTCCACTATTGAAGTAGAGTACATGGTAGCTACTCATACTTGCAAAGAGGAAATTTGACTTAAGAGACTATGTTTAGATATTGGTTTTGATGTAGGAGAGATTACTATATGTTGTGGCAGCCAAAGTTCTAAATGTTTAGCAAAGAATCCTACATTCCATGCCAGAATAAAGCACTTTTATATGTAGTTTCATTTTTTTCATGATATGATGGAGGATGGAAAGGTTAACATGGAATAGGTGGACACTTTGGTGAATGTTGTAGATTCATTGATGAAGCCAGTGAGCAAAGAAGTTTAGATGGTGTGTTAGTTCTATGGGCCTTTATGCTCGAGTAGTGTTACAGTGACTCCTAAAAGGTTTTTGACAAGTGTGAGAATGTTGGGAATTGGTGTCTTAACCTTCTACCCTATTTTTAGGAACTCCTATTTTATAAGAGTATTTTCCAACCTCCGATTATTTTGTACATTTATTTTTCCATCATATGAAAAAAATGAAACACAATTTTTACTTTAAGTAATAGTTGTGGTAAATTTTGAAGGTGCCTTTCATTACATTCGTACTCTCTAAATATCAAAAGGTTTTCATTACAATCATACTGTCTATATATAATTGGAGGACAGAAAAAAGTGGGTGTTATGAAACTTGCAACCCACATACTATTCTAAAACCCTCTACACCTAACAACCCAATTGGTTAGTCACCCCTCAAGTCAATTTGGTTATTTTTATGTGGGTTGAAAGATGAATATTGTTGGATATTGTTGATATGTGGTTGTCATTGATGTCAACACTATTTCCATTAATTTCTTTAAGGTTGTATATGTCAAAGATATTGAGAAAATTGTAATAAAATAAGTTGCAGGTTGTTGGTAATGCAGTGAAGTTCAGTATGGTGGCTAGCTTAGTATATTGATGATAAGAGGTTGTAGATTAAAGATTTTTTTGACAAGTATATCTAGTTTATCCACATGAAGTTTCAGAGGTTCGCATGAAGATTTGATTGAGTTATGAGTATCTGTGTTTTGAAAGTTGTTCTGTTGCTTTAGTTGGTGTTCTTGAAAGAAGATGATGTGATTCTAGTAATTTGAGTTGTTGTGGATTCTTCTATGGTGATTCATGATGCTTGTGGATGTTCTAGATTGTGCTCTATCTATGTTGTTGGTCTGCATTGATCGTTGTGCTTGCGATTGGTGATTTTCTTCTATGAGTTCATGTTTTTCATGATCATGGCTGACAGGGTGATTGTAGCATGTTGCGGATCTTCGAGGCATAATTTTTGAAGGTGTTCCATATTTGAGGATGTTGTATTGGGTCCTTACTATGTTTTGTCTGAAATTGTTTGGTCCGCATTGATAAATTGTTTATTGATTTGGGCTGACAATTTGTACACGTTTCATATATTTGTTGGGTCGACATGTAGTTGATGGTATTCTTAGTTGTGGATATATATGATCAATTTTTTATACCATTTGAAGGTATGGTGTGTGATGTATGTTGTGTGCTAAGTGTGAATAATGTTCTAATCTTTTGAAGGTAGAAGTAAAGTGTGAAGAAGAGTGAGCAGATGAAAGTTTTTATGTGCTTAATTGGAACTGTAATTAGGCATTAGAAGATGCTATTTTCTCAATTCAAAATCTTCCAGATGTAATTTGAATGTGACTGTAAGATAGTGAGTCTTCCTTTGGGTAGTAAGCCTTTTGTATTTGAGCAATGTGCTCTAAGCAGTGTGCCTACATGCATGTGCATTCCCCATTTGTAATACTTTTTACAGGGTATAATCTTGTGGATTAACCTCCACCATGGTTTTTTTCCCTAACAGGGTTTCACATAAAAATCTTGGTGTTATGTGTGTTTTTGATGTGGTGATGGTTTATTCTTTCATGTTTATTTATCAAATATGAGAATAAGTTTAATATGCATAATTTCTATGACAATTGATTCACCCCCCTCTCAATTTTTTTCCCTTGTGTTGCTAACAATTGGTATCAGAGCAGGTTCCTCTAGAGAAGCTTAACTACTTGAGGTGATCTGGGATGGCGACATATAAGAAGGATAGTATGAGATTTGATGGAACTAATTACTCTCTATGGAATAATCAAATGGAGTCTCATCTAAGATGCATTGGTGAACCTTACTGGAAAATTACAAAGAATAGGTATATCATCCCACAAAATGGTCCTTCTACTACAGGTGAAATTAAGGAAGTCAAGTACAATATCAGGGCTAAGAAAGCATTGTTGAGTACTTTGACTGATTCCAAGATGAAAAATGTAATGGAGCTAAAGACTACTTATGAGATCTAGAAAAAGTTGGAAGTTTTGTATGAGGGTGATACCCATGTGAAGATTGTTAAGCTGCAAAGCTTGAAAGGGAAATATGAAATGTTGAGAATGGGCGAAGATGAGAACATCACTTCTTTTATGCAAAGAGTGAATGAACTTGTGTGTAGTATTAGATGTTATGGTGGAATATTGGAAGAATCAGAGACTGTAACTAAAGTGCTTAGATCCTTTCCTACTGCATACAAACACAAAGTTGTTTCTATTGAGGAGATTCAAACTATGACAAATATAACCAAAGACATGTTGATTGGTAAGCTTGGTGCTTTTGAGTTAAGTGAATTTGGTGAATATATTCCTAAGATAGAATCTGCATTCAAAGCTACTATCTCCAGAAAAGATAAGTAGAGATATGATCCAGGAGAAAGTTATTTTAGAAAAATTTCCAAGTATGAGCAAGAAATGAGAGAAATTGAAGAAGAGACAGGTGATAAAAGTAAATTTGTCAGCTTGGAAAAGTATGATGGTGGCGTTGTAAGATTTGGTGATGACAAAGCTAGTGTAATCCGTGACATAGGATCCATTTCTCTTGATGGTAAGCATAATACTGATGATGTTCTATATGTGGAAGGTTTGAAGCATAATCTCTTAAGTGTTGGACAAATGGTTGACAAGAGATACAATATTTAATTCAAGGATAAAAAGTGTAGAATATTGGGGAGTTTTGGAAATGTGAGTGCATTTTGTACAAAAACAAAAGGTAATATCTTTCACCATGTGCTACTGGTAAAAGTTGTCTGATTGCTCAAGTTGATGAAAGTTGGTTGTGGCATAGGAGATTGTGTCATGTAAATTTTGACAATATTATCAAGATAAGTTCTACTCGGGCAGTGAAAGATCTTCCTAAGTTGATAAAACCTAGTAATGCTATATGCAAGGAATGTTAGTTAGGGAAGAAAACTAGAGTTTCATTCCAAAGCAAACAACATTGTTCAAATGAAGTGTTGGAGCTTGTGCATAATGACTTGTGTGGTCCTTCTAGAGTCAGAAGTTTACAAGGAGACATGTATTTCATGTTACTTATTGATGATTATTCTAGATTGATGTGGGTTACTTTCTTAAGGGAAAAATCTGAAGCTCTAGAGAAATTCATGATTTTTAAGGCTATGGTTGAGATAGAGACAAGTCTGAAGATTAAATGTCTGAGATCAGATAGAGGTGGTGAATTCACTTCTTGTGAGTTTAATTATTTTTACGAAAACCATGGGATAAAGAGACAATTATCTACCTTGCAGACCCCTCAACAAAAAGGAGTTGTGGAAATGAAGAATAGGACAATTCAATAAGTTGCTAGGACAATGATGCTGGAAAGAAATGTTCCACATATCTATAGGAGAGAAGTTGTGAGTACTGTCGTTTACACTCTCAACCGGGTACATGTTAAAGGTGATATCGGTAAGAATCCTTATGAGCTATGCTTTGGTCATAAGCCTATTGTTAGATACTTCAAAATCTTTGGGAGTAAATGCTATATCAAAAGAGATGAAGATATAGGAAATTTTAATGCTAGAAGTGATGAAGGAATCATTCTTGGTTATTCTACTAAAAGTAAAGCCTATTGGTGCTATAATAAAAGATTGAGGAAAGTAATTGAAAGTGCTAATGTCAAGGTTGATGAAGACACAGTTAGACCATCTAGAACCTACAGATATGATTCAGATGATTAGAATGAGAGTTTAGATAAAGGAAAGAAAGTGCAAACTCTAAATCAAGTTTAGATCATTTCGATGAATATGGAAAATCAAGAGGAAGAAACTAGTGAAAGTGCAGAAGTGAGATCACAAGAGCCTAATGTTCAAGAATACCCTAAGACTTCAAGGTATGTAAGACTAAATCATTTAGAAAATCATATTATAGGTGATAAGAACAAAGGTGTTCAAATTAGGAGAAGAATTGCAGAAGAATACTGTTTGATCTCAAAGACTGAGCCTAATAGTGGCAATGAAGCATGCAAAGATGAACATTGGGTGGAAGCAATGAAAGAAGAACTACTACAAATTGAGAAGATTGATACATGGATTCTTGTTCTTAGACCTAAGGACAAAAATGTAATTAGAAGTAAATGGGTCTTTCAGAACAAACTGAATGAGCAACGCGAAGTTGTTAGAAATAAAGAAAGACTTGTGTGTAAAGGATATTCTTAGATGAAAGGAATTGACTTTGAAGAAACTTTTGCTCCTGTTGCTAGGATTGAAGCTGTCAGACTATTTCTTGCTTAAATGCTACTTACAAAAACTTCCAGGTTTATCAGATGGATGTCAAGCCAACATTTCTAAATGGTGAACTAGAAGAAGTGTATATTGAGCAACTTGATGGATTTCAATTGACTGATCAGGGAGATATGGTTTGTCGGTTGAAGAAAGCATTGTATGGACTTAAGCAAGCTCCAAGAGCATGGTATGCCAGATTGGACAAGTATTTTTTGAATCTTGGATTTAAGGATAATTTTGAGTATCTTAGAGGGGAGCTAGGGGTGATTACCCCTCCTAATTAGAATTAAGATGCATTGACTTGCATTAGTTTGTGCATTTCATAGTCATATCTTGTGATTTGGATTGATGTTGTGGTGGCTGCTACTTAGGGGGAGTAGTTAGATGCTCAAAAATGTGGTTCAAAGATTGTGTGGAGAAATATAATGTGTAACTGGTCATTGATGTCAAAGGGGGAGAAGAGTCATGTGAAAAACTAAGAAAGAGTTAGGAGAAAAGAGTCAAAATCTAAGGGGGAGAAAGTGGTCAGAGAAAGTATTGTTGATGGTGTTTTTCACATCATGTGTTGCCATCAATGCCAAAAGGGGAGATTGTTGGATATTGCTTATATGTGATTGTCATTGATGTCAAAACTATTGCCATTAATATCTTTAAGGCTTTATATGTCAAGGATATTGAGAAAATTGTAATAAAATAAGTTGCAGGTTGTTGGTGATGTAGTGAAGTTTAGTATGGTGGCTAGCTCAGTATATTGATGATAAGAGGTTGCAGATTAAAGAGTTTGTTGACAAGTATATCTAGTTTGTCCACATGAAGTTTCAGAGGTTCGCATGAAGATTTGATTGAGTTATGAGTATCTGTGTTTTGACAATTGTTTTTTTATATTAGTTGGTGTTCCAGAAAGAAGATGATGTGATTCTAGTAATTTGAGTTGTTGCAGATGCTTCTATGGTGATTCATGATGCTTGTGGATGTTTCTAGATCATGATCTATCTATGTTGTTGGTCTGCATTGATCGTTGTGCTTGCGATTGGTGATTTCCTTATGTGAGTTCATGTTTTTCATGGTCATGGCTGACAGGGTGATTGTAGCATGTTTTAGATCTTTGAGGCATAATTTTTGAAGGTGTTCCATATTTGAGGATGTTGTTTTGGGTCCTTACTATGTTTTGGCTGATATTGTTTGGTCCGCATTGATAAATTGTTTATTGATTTTGACTGACAGTTTGTACATGTTTCATATTTTGTTGGGCCAACATGTAGTTGATGTTATCCTTAGTTGTAGATATGTATGATTGATTGTTTATACCATTTGATGGTGTGGTGTGTGATGAATGTTGTGTGCTAATTGCAAATAATGTTCTAATATTTTGAAGGTAGAAGTAAAGTGTGAAGAAGAGTGAGCAGATGAAAGTGTTTATGTGCTTAACCAAAACTATAATTAGGCATTAGAAGATGCTATTTTCTCAGTTAAAAATATTCCAGATGTAATCCAAATGTGATTGTAAGACAGTGAGTCTTCCTTTGGGCAGTAAGCCTTTTGTATTTGAACAGTTTTCTCTAGGAAGTGTGCTTGAATGCATGTGCATTCCCCATTTGTAATACTTTTAACATGGTATAATCTTGTGGATTAACCTCCACTGTGGTTTTTCCCTTAATAGTTTTTCCACATAAAAATCTTGGTGTTATGTGTGTTTTTGATGTGGTGATGGTTTATTCTTTCATGTTTATTGATAAGATCTGAGAATAAGTTTAATATGTATAATTTATGTGACAATTGATTCACCCCCCTCTCAGTTGTCTGCCCTTGTGTTGCCAACAATTGGTATCAGAGCAAGTTCCTCTGGAGAAGCTTAACCACTTGAGGTGATCCGAGATGACAACATATAAGAAGGATAGTCTGAGATTTGATGGAACTAATTACTCTCTATGAAATAATTGAATGGAGTGTCATCTAAGATGCATTGGTGAACCTTACTGGACAATTACAAAGAATAGGTATATCATCCCACAAAATGGTCCCTCTACTGCAGGTGAGATTAAGGAAGCCGAGTACAATATCAAGGATAAGGAAGCATTGTTGAGTGCTCTGACTGATTCTGAGATGACAAATGTAATGGAGTTGAAGACTACTTATGATATTTGGAAAAAGTTGGAAACTTTGTATGAAGGTGATACCCATGTGAAAATTGCTAAGCTGCAAAGCCTGAAAGGGAAATATGAAATGTTGAGAATGGGTGAATATGAGAGCATCACTTCTTTTATGCAAAGAGTGAATGAGCTTGTGTTTAGTATCAGATGTGTTGGTGGAACATTGGAAGAATCAAAGATTGTTGCTAAAGTGCTTAGATCCTTTCCTGCTGCATACAAACACAAATTTTCTGCTATTGAGGAGATCCAAACTGTGACAAATGTAACCAAAGACATGTTGATTGGTAAGCTTGGTGCTTTTGAGTTAAGTGATTTTGGTGAATATCTTCCTAAGACTGAATTTGCATTCAAAGCTACTATCTTTGGAAAAGATAAGCAGAGATATGATCCGGGAGAAAGTTATTATAGAAAAATGTCCAAGTATGAGCAGGAAATGAGAGATATTGAAGAAGAAGAGAGAAAACTAGATGAGCTTGAAGCACTTATTTTCAAGAGGGCAGCTAGAGGAGAAGGTAAGTATAAAGGGAAGTTGCCTCTTAAATGTTTTTCTTGCAATAAGATAGGTCATTTTTCCTCAAGGAGTCCAGAAAGAGTCCCTAAGCCAAGACCTAACAAGCCTAGATTCCAAAGAAAGTGTTATTATGTTGTTGATGAAGGTGTGACAAATGATGAATTTGATAAAGGGAATTTAAGTGAGGATGAATGGGTATTTATTGCTATAAAGGAAAATGATCTAGTACCCATTGAATCTGCTATTTGCATAAATGTGGAGAAATCTCTAGCTACCAAAGTTGAAGAAAATGATGAATGGGTGATTGAAAGTGGATGCTCTCATCACATGACATGTGATAAAAGTAAATTTGTGAGCTTTGAAAAGTATGATGGTGGTGTTGTAAGATTTGGTGATGACAAAGTTGGTGTAATATGTGGCATAGGATCCATTTCTCTTGATGGTAAGCATAATACTGATGATGTTCTATATGTGGAAGGTTTGAAGCATAATCTCTTAAGTGTTGGACAAATGGTTGACAACGGATACAATCTTCAATTCAAGGATAAAAATTGTAGAATATTGGGGAGTTTCAGAAATGTGATTGCATCTGGTACAAAAATAAAAGGTAATATCTTTCACCTAAGTGCTATTGGTAAAATTTGTATAATTGCTCAAGTTGATGAAAGTTGGTTGTGGCATAGGAGATTGTGTCATGTAAACTTTGACAATATTATCAAGATAAGTTCTACTTAGGAAATGAAAGATCTTCCTAAGTTGATAAAACCGGCTAATGCTATATGCAAGGAATGTCAGTTAGGGAAGCAAACTAGAGTGTTCCAGGGAAGCAAACTAGAGTTTCAATTTGGAGCAAACAACATTGTTCAAATGAAGTGTTGGAGCTTGTGCATACTAACTTGTGTGGTCCTTCTAGAGTCAGAAGTTTACAAGGAGACATGTATTTCATGTTACTTATTGATGATTATTCTAGATTGATGTGGGTTACTTTCTTAAGGGAAAAATCTGAAGCTCTAGAGAAATTCAATATTTTTAAGACTATGGTTGAGACAAAGATAGGTCTGAAGATTAAATGTCTGAGATCAAACAGAGGTGGTGAATTCACTTCTTGTGAGTTTAATTCTTTTTGTGAAGAGCATGGGATAAGGAGACAATTATCTGCCCTGCAGACCCCTCATCAAAATGGAGTTGTGGAAAGGAAGAATAGGACAATTCAAGAAGTTTCTAGGACCATTTTTGCTGGAAGGAAATGTTCCACAGATCTACTGAAGAGAAGTTGTGAGTACTGGCATTTATACTCTCAACTGGGTACATGTTAAAGGTGATACCAGTAAGACTCCTTATGAGCTATGCTTTGGTCATAAGCCTATTGTTAGATACTTCAAAATCTTTGGGAGTAAATGCTATATCAAAAGAGATGAAGATATAGGAAAGTTTGATGCTATAAGTGATGAAGGAATCATTCTTGGTTATTCTACTAAAAGTAAAGCCTACCAGTGCTACAATAAAAGATTGAGGAAAGTAATTGAAAGTGCTAATGCCAAGGTTGATGAAGACACAATTAGACCATCCAGAACCTACAGACATGATTTAGACGATCAGAATGACAGTTGAGACTCTAAATCATGTTCAGATCATTTCGATGAATAGGAAAATCAAGAGGAAGAAACTAGTGAAAGTGCAAAAGTGATATCACAAGAGCCTGAAGTTCAAGAATACCCTAAGACTCCAAGATATGTAAGACTAAATCATTCAAAAAATTAGATTATAGGTGATAAGAACAAAGGTGTTCAAACAAGGAGAAGAATTGCAAAAGAATATTGTTTGATCTCAAAGACTAAGCCTAATAGTGTCAATGAAGCATGGAAAGATGAACATTGGGTGGAAGCGATGAAAGAATAACTACTGCAAATTGAGAAGAATGATACATGGATTCTTGTTCGTAGACCTAAGGACAAAAATGTAATTGGAACTAAATGGTTCTTTCAGAACAAACTAAATGAGCAACGTGAAGTTGTTAGAAACAAAGAAAGACTTGTGTGTAAAGGATATTCTTAGATGGAGGGAATTAACTTTGAAGAAAATTTTGCTCCTGTTGCTAGGATTGAAGCTGTCAGACTATTTCTTGCTTATGTTGCTTGCAAAAAATTCAAGGTTTATCAAATGGATGTCAAGTCAGCATTTCTAAATGGTGAACTAGAAGAAGAAATGTATATTGAGTAACCTGATGGATTTCAATTGAATGATCAGGGAGATGGTTTTTCGGTTGAAGAAAGCATTGTATGGACTTAAGCAAGCCCCAAGAGCATGGTATGCCAGATTGGACAGGTATTTGCTGAAGCTTGGATTTAAGAATACTTTTGAGCATCTGAGAGGGAAGCTAGGGGTGATTACCCCTCCTAATCAGAATTAAGATGCATTGACTTGCATCAGTCTATGAATTTTATAGTCATATCTTGTGATCCAGATTGATGTTGTGGTGGCTGCTACTCAGGGGGAGTAGTCAAATGTTGAAAAATGCGGTTCAAAGATTGTGTGGAGAAAGATAATGTGTACCTTTGTCATTGATGTCAAAGGGGGAGAAGAGTCATGTGAAAAACTATGAAAGAGTTAAGGAGAAAAGAGGCAAACTCGAAGGGGGAGAAAGTGCTAAGAGAAAGTATTGTTGATGGTGTTTTTTACATCATGTGTTTCCATCAATGGCAAAGGCGGAGATTGTTGGATATTGTTGATATGTGGTTGTCATTTATGTCAACACTATTTCCATTAATGTCTTGAAGGTTGTATATGTTGAGGATATTGAGAAAATTGTAATAAAATAAGTTGCAGGTTGTCAGTGATGCAGTGAAGTTCAGTATGGTTGCTAGCTTGGTATATTGATGATAAGAGGTTTCAAATTAAAGAGTTTGTTAACAAGTATATCTAGTTTATCCACATGAAGTTTCAGAGGTTCGCATGAAGATTTGATTGAGTTATGAGTATCTGTGTTTTGACAGTTGTTTTGTTGCTTTAGTTGATGTTCCTGAAAGAAGATGATGTGATTGAGTTATGATGTTGCTTTAGTTGTTTTGTATAAGTTAAATAAAGGAAGAAACTTTGGACATTTCCTCTTATGATGTTATTAGATATTATTTTGGTTCATTCAAATTGCAATGCAAGATTTTATTTATGAAAGATTTTATTAGATATTTTTGGTTTTTTTTTAGAATTGTGTAGAAGGAATTATATATTTTTAATTAAAATTAAATATATGATTCTAAAAAAAAAAAATTATAAGATGTTTTTCTTAATTCTTAATTTTAATGCGATATAAGCTAAAAGAAAAATATGCAATATTTTTTATAGGAGGGATATAGATATCATTTATTTATAAAGGATCAAATCATTTTTATATTATTGGAGAGAATTTAATATTAAATTTGATTGATATTTGTACAAATTGAGTAAAGACAAAAAAATATTCCTGTTTTTTATAGACATGGTAGTTTCATCTAACCTATAGATATTAGTTATTTATAAAAGATCAAATTACTCCTATATTATTGGAGAGAGTTTAATACTAAATTGATTGATATTTGTACAAGTCAAATAAAGAAAAAATGATCATATTTCTTATAGGAGGGGTATCTTTGTGTAATCTATAGATACCATTTATTTATAAAAGACCAAATCGCTCTTATATTATTGGAGAGAATTTAATAATAAATTGATTGATATTTGTATAAGTTGAATAAAGAAAAATGATCCTCTTTCTTATAGGAGGGGTATTTTCATGTAACCTATAGATACTGTTTATTTATAAAAGATCAAATCACTCTTATATTATTGGAGAGAACTTACTACTAAATTGATTGATATTTGTACAAGTTGAATAAAAGAAATGATTCTATTTTAAAAAAATAAAAGACAAAAAAAAAAAAATCTATTAAAATTGTTTGATTCAAATATAAATAAACAATACATAAAAACTCCAAGAATGAATGATATAAATTCTAAACATATTCTAATTCTTAAAATTATAAAGAAAAGGTTTTACTCATCTTTAAATAATTTTTTAAATAAAAAGAATAAAATTATAAAACGCAAACAATAGTATTAAATATTACTACAATTCTTTTCAAATTTGTAAAGATGACTTATTCTTATTATAAGTAATGAATTTATATTTAAAATTTTAAATTGAAGAGATTAATAAAAAATAAAAGACTTATAATAGTAAAATTAATAAATTATTGATATTTTTATTTAACTTGGTATTTATCTTGGTAGAATATCTTAATGCAATAATATATAGATAAGTGATATATTTTTATGTTTGGTTTGGTTCATACTGTAATCCTATCATTCTTATTTATCCTCATTTAAATCAATTCCTATATTTTTGTTATTCATTTATCATTACTACTTCCCCATTCACACTTACTACCATACATTCACTCCTTGATTCAAAATTATCATTATATACCAAAGTTAATTATCATTATGTGTCTTAAGATTGACTATGTTTAATTACAAAGCATGGCTTGGAATGAACATCAAAAAATATAAATCGTTTGTCCCTTGTAGTAACAATTATAAGTTGACTTAACACATGTTTGTGAAACATGTTGTCATGCCAAGGTATTTAGAGATACTCATTGTGCATTTAATTGATTAGCTAGGAATGTTAAAAAGTAAAAATGAAAAAAATAGAACACACTTCAATTACTAAAGTGGTTACAAAGAATTACATTCACATATAGGTCATTGCATGTTGAATATTGCCCTTGATTTCACTTATCATCATTAATATAAACCAACACAAGAGTTTTACAGGGAACACATTCACCTATTAAGTCAACAAACTCCTAAACAATGTCCCTAAACACCACTAGATTTAGATATTTAGAAGGCAAAGGTGAACTTTTGTTAGATATAAATTTTATATTATTCTTGATCTAAGAGTGTAATAAAATAACACACAAATAAAAACTAAATTGCATAATTGAAGTTAGCCAAATAATGAAGTTTTTAAATTATATAAATGATTTCATAGGAACATACACACTTTTTGGTTTCAAAATATTGACGCCATGACATTTCATAACTTGATAGAGTTAGAAATCAATGAAGCATTAATCCAAAATACCTTTAATAAATAATTATTATAATGCTTGAAGCCATTATTATAAGATATCATATAGATATTACTAGCAATTGCACCTTGGGGTGTAATGGGTACACCGAAGATGTGTGGAAGGTGAATTAGGTAAATTTGTGGTAATGTTTTTGGTTATATTTGTGTAGTAACTGAAGTAAGTTGGTAAAACCTTTGAAGAATAAATATGACAATATGAAACAAATTAAATAAAATGTAAATATAAATACTAATAACCTAAAGAACTCAAAAAAGATCTTATCCCTAAATAATTTAGTGAATATAAATTTTAAGCTTTTACCTTTTATAATTACTTATTTAATATTAGAAATTCAATCTACAATAATAATATTTTCAATAAACATACCTTTTATATTTAATATTAAAAATTCAATTTACAACAATAATTAGTAATATTAAAACTGAACTCTGAATGGATTAAATTAAAATTTACAAATTTTCACCGAATATTATTTATCTTCATCTTTTACCTAAAACCTTTCAAAGCCCTATAAATTGGTTAAATAAAATATCATCCTTCAGGATGAGAAAGACAAACAGAAAGAAAACTGACAATACAAATGATCAGAATTATTTAGACTGCCTTGCATCCTTTATCTAAGAATCTGCACTGTTGATGGATAATTTCAACTTGACTGACTTTAAAGAATAATTTATTTATGAAACCAACAACATTTTAAATTTTCATAAAGTTGAACTCAAAATTATTTAATTATAACAAAGCATGACATAATTTAGTATACTATTTTTTATAAATACAACCTATATGAAATAATTAAGGAAAATTATTATGTAAAATAATTATTAAACATAATTTAATTAATACATATGTTTTTCGTCATATACTACTATTTAAATTAATATTTAAAAAATAAATAAAAGACAAGCCTCCCTCCTCATCAGGTAAAAAGTAAAAGTAAGAATTGTCGAATTATTCTGACTTCTATAAAATATCTAGTAAAAATGTTGGGGCATTAAAAGGTGGCATTGGCATTAAATAGAAATACGGCCCGATGGTTGTAAAAAGTGAAAAAATAAAATGGCCACAGAGTATAGTGTACATACTACAGTATTCAAACATGGAAAATGAGAAAGATTAAAAAATTGAGGGAAAACATTGAATGGGTGAGATTGATTTAACTGTATTGCAATGTTTCTACTCACTTA
The DNA here is from genome assembly GCA_007258455.2 of Sequoia sempervirens. Taxonomy (NCBI): domain Eukaryota; kingdom Viridiplantae; phylum Streptophyta; class Pinopsida; order Cupressales; family Cupressaceae; genus Sequoia; species Sequoia sempervirens. The sequence continues at coordinate 62,931 of VDFB02269348.1, read as the reverse complement.
TTAACCGTTGGTAGTAAAAAAGAGGTCGACTATTTTCAAATATGATACGCCTTCAGCATAATTAATCAAATATTATTGTGGCTCCCCCCTCAAAATTTAAAGTGAGACATCGTTGGATGATAATGACACTTGATTGAGTGACTTGTATAAGTTAAATAAAGGAAGAAACTTAATCATTTCTTAAAAGAGAAAAAGAAAAAAGATCTTCTATATTATTCGATATTATTTTGGTTCGTCCAAATAGCGATGCAAGATTTATTTATAAAGATTTTATTAGATATTATTATGGTTTTTGTAGAATCATGTAGAAAGAATTATATTATTTTAATTACAATTAGATATTTATTTTTTCTATTTTTATTTTCTAAGAAATTTTTCTTAATTCTTGATTTTAAAGTGAGATAAGTTTAAATAAAAGTATGCAATATTTTTATAGGATGGTATTTTCATGCAACGTATAGATATATCATTTATTCATAAAGGATCAAATCATGAGGGTATTTTCATGTAACCTATAGATATCGTTTATTTATGAAAGATCAAATCACTCTTATATTATTAGATTGGAGAGAAAATAATAATAAATCGAGTGATATTTGTACACATTAAATAAAAAAAGTGACCATATTTAAAAAGGGAAAAGGAAAAATATCAAAATTTCTGTTAAAGTTATTTTTTGATTCAAATACAAATTAACAACATAAACAAAAATTCCATTAATAAATCATAGAAATTATAAATATATAATAATAATTATAAAATAAATTCTTATCACTTTATATTCTATTTTTATTTTAAATGCTTAAATAATAAATATATTATTAGATATTGAATATTTTAGTAATGTGTAAATAGAGTGATAAATTTTGATTATTAAAAATAAGGTTTGGCGATGGCGGTGAGTTCTTCCTAGAGAATGCATGGGCCACGATAGGGCTTAGTAAAAGTACAAACATGTGTCACACTTTGGGCCAAACATTCGAATTCTATCAAACTAATTTCACCTAGAATAGATTTGATTGAGTATGTTTCGACTGAAACCACGTGGTGGTGACATGGCGCCTACATGGCCATATAGTTTCGGTTGAATAGGTTTTGGAAGAAACCTATTCAATTGAATAGTTTCAATCGAATACCTTAAATATAAAAGTAAAAAAACAAACGAGCGTGGGCATTTTGCATGCTCGGGCGAATTGATAGCGTTTAGAGGTTGATTGATTGAAGAGTGTGGCTACAAATATGTTTAGAAGACATGTTTTTGATCATTTTTCATTTTATGTTTCAATGATATGCTTCGGCAAATGCTTTGATAGTTGCTTCTTTATGTTGCCTAATAAGTTAATCTTGTAGCTTTTGATTAGGTTTTGTAGTTTTAATGTTATAGTTTTATGTTTATTATTGTGTGTTAAGGGTTTTTTGTGGTTTTTGGGTTTTAGGGTAAAACATGTTTTAGGGTAAAACATGTTTCCCACTAATCTGTAAAAGTCATTTTTTTCTTTTATGCCCTCCACATTAGATGTAATGCTGTAAAGGGGTTTGGGATATTTTTTCACCATTTTGGTTGTGCACTAGCATATCCCTTCCCCAAACTTGAGAATAGAAAAACACTAGTAGTCGCTCCAAGCTCGGCCATGTTGGGGTCTATTATGGGGTTTGGGACAATTTTTTCCCCATTGGGACAAATATGATAAAGCCATATGAAAATGGCAAAGAAATTAAGGGTCTGAATCATCATTAATATTTTCCATCAAATATAATGTCCCTTTCTCCATGCTCAAGAATTGGGGAACATAATCTGGGTATGCAATGAACATGCATGTCCCTTTATCTGTGTTTGTAATCATATCTTGATACACTTGTTTTGGATATAGACTCAATTAAGAACACATTGTTTCTCATTCTTTTTAATTTTTTTCACCCTTTAAAAGGGTTTGTAAACATTTTTGTTTTAAAACATTTTTGCATGAACTCTCTTGTGCTAGTAGCATTTCATACCATAAAAAAATCCAACAAGCATTCTCATAAAATTTTATCTTTTGGAGTTGCCAGTGTCATAAATTTCCTCCACTACCTGCTCTTTCGTTCAGGCTGCTGGGTGATCTTTCTCCCATGTAGGCTAGGTGGCTGTTATTTTTCTCCAAGTTTTGATGTCTTTTTTGAGGCAATATTCTAGGTGATTGTATTCAATCATGTGTTGTATATTTTATGGGCACATTGTTTCTCATTGTATACAACATTGGTTGAAATATTTATTTGTAGAGATTAATAATGTCAAAATTTACTGATTTGTAAGAAAAATAGTCCATTAAATAATTTAACAAAATATTAACAAAAGGATATTAGAAAATATTGCTAGACCCAAACATGTTGCATTGCATGGTAAAAAATCTCAATGGAACATAAGATACCCAAATTTACCGGCATAGCATTCATGCCTCTTTTGTCAATCACTATCTTCATTTAAGCTTTTTCCCTCCTTTACAATAGTCATTCTTGGTCATTGTGTTTACATAAACTATTCATATTCTCAAGTTGGTGACTATCCTCTATTTCTTATTTGATCTTACATTGCATTCCATTGCGGCAAATCAATATCCATGGCCCTAGGATTGTCTTTCTTTCTCTTGAAACCTATCATACTGTCTTTGGAGTGACTATGAAAAATAAGGGTGACTGTGACCCCCTTTATATTTGATGACCACTGTGATGGGTTGTTGCTTTGAGTCCTACATAATCCTTGAATGTGAACCCTCATACATTCATTCTTTATGCTCTAGGTGTTGAATATCCAAGATATTGAGAGGGGGGGTGAATTAGTATCTTCTTAAATTTTTTGATCAGATACCATCCAATTATTCCAATGCATACAACAAAAAATATAAGTAAAAGCATTAATAGAACATGAAATCGCAAAACACATGAACACTAGGATTTTTATGTGGAAAACCCAAAATGGGAAAAACTACGGTGAGTGTTAGCTCACAATATAGTATAACTGGTTATAAGATATTACAAAATGGGGTGGGTCACTGCTAGGAATCACTATCCAAATACAAAGGCTCACTGCCTACAAAGTTACAATTACAAAATGGCTTACAACTAGAAAATGAATTGATAAAGTACACCTAGTGAGTGTGGATTCAGTTCCAATGAAGCTCAGTAAACTGACTTGACACACTTCATCATATTCACTCTTCTTCACATTCACATTTACAACACAATCATCCCTCTTTCAGTCTTCAAAAACTGTCCAATATACATATTTGATCTCTCCACAAGTATCAATTAGGTCAGCCTAATTAGATGCACTTCTTATTCACCAAAAATACAAACTGTTGGCTACAAGCTTTCAAAAAATCTTCCCAAAAGAAATTCAAACACCCAACATGCTACATCATGTTGGCATGGACCTAAGATAGGTCGCACATATATTCGCATAACAAAAATTAATTCATCATTATACAACTCATTCATTAGGTCGGCCAAGGATAGACCTAATAGCAAAATTGCAATCAACAGAGTAATGCCGATACACCATACGAGAATTTGAATACGTGAGATCTTGAATGTATGTGCTTCTAGAATCCATAGATCATTTCTCAAAACCACAAGCAACACTAATCACCAACAAACAATTGCAGACCAAAATATCAGAGAATGTAAGCATTATACTGGTTTAGATACCAGACTAGAATATCAAAACAAATTCAAACTAAGTCTTTGCAGTTGCAACTCATATATCATGGTGACATCAATGACAACACAAAACAAAAAAATGAAATGTTCTTCTTAATTTATCCAACAATATCCCCCTTTGTCATTGATGGAAACATGTGCCAAAAATAATATTTACAAAACTCCTATTTACAACACTTCTCCCCCTAACACCAGTATTTCAACACTGTTCACCCCCCCTTTGACATCAAGGACAAAGGGTGTCCCAAAAACTAAAATTGAAATATGAAAACAAAGAAAACAAAGAAACATGCATCAAATGGAGGATGGTGAGCCTTGAAGCTCCTTATGAATACCTTCCCATACTGATTTACCATTCTCCCAACTATCCTTTACAACAATCAGCATCCTGTTTAGGGATTCCAACTCTACTAGAGTTTCCTCTGCACCATCCAAAGTATCAGGAGTCAAGTTTATCTTCCCAAGTTTTTCTGTGCCTGCCAAGGCCTTGCCAACTAGAGTGTATTCCACTCTTATAATGTCACTTAACTGATCAATTTTTTTGATTATCTCTTCCTTCTACTTCTTTAAGACAAATAATTTATCTTTCTGCGTAGTGATGGCATTCTAGGTTGATCTGTCTCTGTCTTTGGATATACTGTACATACCAAAGACAACAGTAAACTAGGAATCAATGGAGTCCATAACAACCTTAATGTTCTAGGTGGCATCTGGCCACTTCAAGTAATAAGCGACAACTGCATTTTCTTCTGACTCACAAATCTTCACAGCTTCCAAGTTATTTTCAACATTTGAGTCCACACTTGTCATGCAATGCTAGTAGCCTTTTCTCTGCCAATTTCTCCTCAACCTCTTGTTTTGTCTTTTCTCCAAGCCTAGAGGTATACTCCTTGAAAGAATCTAATAGTATTCTCAAATTTTAAATAGGAGTGAGGGATGCATCAATAGATGCACTAGGTGTGACCTCCTACAATTCCTTAAGAGCATCTTCTATAAGTTTTGTTCCTTTATGATGTGTTTCAAGAATATCCTTCCTTTCGGATGCCTAAAATGCATTTCCTAACACCACTTTATGCACCAGAGACATCTTCTCCACATCTACAAACCATTCAATCATAGGAAGTTGTAGAAGCTCCTAAGGAATTATTGGCTAGAATATGATTTTCTTGGACAACAAACCTTTCAAAACACCATTACCAGAGGATGATTCTCTGAGATGCTTAAGAGATTTTATAATCTGTTTTTGACTTTCTTCATTTTTCCTAGAAGATTCCTTGTTTTTCTTTTCTTCTTCTCCCTTTTCCTTCTCTTCTTCCTTCTTTTCTTCTTCCACTTTCTCTTCTTCTTCTTCCTTTTTATTTTCATCTTTATCTTTATCCATGTTGTTTTCTTCATCATTTCCATCTTTTCCATTTTCATTTTTCTCTTCTTCTAGATTATCTTTTTCTTCTTCTTCACTACCTTTTCCCTCTTCAGTATTACCCTTTTCATCATTTCCTTTTTCACCTTCTGGAGGAGTATCATCATGTTTTTCAGGCTCAAATTCACCTTCATTATGCTTCTCAAGTTTTGAAGGATTAATTTCACCACATACATCATTTTCAACATCAAAGTCTATAAATATCTACATCACCTGTATCAAGAGGAGTATCTTCCTCAGCATTTTCAGTAGCAACATCTTCATCAGCCTTACGCACGCCATATTTTTCTATTGTATCTTGGATCACCTTTGATGTTTCCTTCCTTATCTTCTTTATCAACTTTTTATTCCTTGTCATTAAAATATTTACACTTTTCTTCATTTGAAACATATTTGCACAAATCCATTTCAAAGTCTCTAGATCATCTAGGGTCAAAGAAGACCCAATCTTTATCAAATGCATCATTCCTAACTTTCTCTTCAAGTGCAACAACCTATAATCTCCTTTTCATCAGAGCTGCCCACATATTCTCAGGTACATATTTCTTCAAATTATCCCATTTGACTTCCAAGATTATTACATATTGAATGACAGCTAAAAAAAATGTTTCTTATCCTCTTCTCTAACATCATCATAATATTTTTTTGTGGGCTTCATCATATTTTAAAAATGTAACAAAGAATTGAGAGTTTCCTCTAATTTGAAATGGGGACTAGAACTTACTGGATTGTCCTATTCTTTTCTCTAGTTTGTAGAGGCTTCATTAGACACCTTAGTCTTCTCCGACTCTGGTTTGGTGTGCACATGAACACCAAATTTTTGCTCTTCCTCTTCATCAGAAGATGATACAACATGCACTCTCTTAGAACCAACAACTTCCTTAGAAGCACCTTCACCAGAGGATAAACTTCCTCTTCTTTTCCTCACCAATTTTGCAACATGATCCTCTTCCTCTTCATCCTGATCATCTGTGACACTAAAATTTTTCTCCCTAGAAGCTTTCTCTTTCTTTCCTCTTTTTCCAGGGGCCACCAGAGGAGTTTCTTTCCTCTTCCCAGATCTAGTAGTAGGTCCAGAGGAAACCAAGCCTTTTCCTTTATTAGCGGTATTGGGTTCAATCTTTACTGTAGGAGCTATGAAGGATTTAGTAGGAGTAGTCTTGCTGGATCTCCTCAGGCTAGATGATTCTTCCTTCAACTCTTCTCCCTTAGCCCTTCCAAGAGTAATCTTCCCATAAGTGAATCCAACTTATCTAAGCTTCTTTTCCACTCTCTTTCTAATTATGGGGTTCCGGTGCTCCATGTGGATCTCCATAGACTTTTCAACATAAGTACCAATTCTGGGTTCATTGGGATCCTTCAAGTTTTTTAGCAACATTTGTACATAACCCCTAGCTTCATCTTCTGTAATTTCATATCCCAATGGCTAAATCTATATGGTCCAGGGTTCTATTGCTTCAATCATGCATTCATCAAAGGAAACATGAAATATCATGTCATCTTTATATTTCTCAACAATTTTCCTCAGAATCCTATCTCTTTCATTCATGTTGCTCTTAAATACAACAAAGAATGTTGTTACAACATTTTCTTGAGCCTTCAGATCACCCAAACTATGCATATAGTCAAAAATTTGATATGCCACCAGTTTGGATGAGTCCCAAAACACTTCATCATTCTTTCTAGGAAGTCTCTTCTTGAAATAGAACAACATACATACAATTAATGAACCAAATTTAAAAGGATATTTCGTTTCTTTTGTCGACTTCAAATTCTCAAGCAATTGTTGCCGGAGAAGCTCACATAACTCATAGTTTGCACTATTGATTACCATATCAAAACCAATATAAATAACTGTGGTAAAAAAAAAGTTCTCTCTGTTGGTGAAGTATATTTTGTGACCAATCATGATAGTTGCATACTTCACAGCCAGATTAGTGATAGACTTTGTCGTTAAAGCTCTCTTTTCATATGTGTCTCCTATAAGTTTTGTTGCCACTTCATTCTTCATGACTTTCAATACAGGTACTGGTCCTTTATCCTAGAGATCGGTAACATCCCTAATCGCTTCCTTCATTATCAGGTGAGGTTGGTCAATCCACATGAATTTGTCATGTATTCTACTTAGGACTGGCTTCCCAAATCCATCATCAACCACAAATTTGAAGTTGGGAAAGTTGTTCCATCTGTCTAACCTCTTCACAGCCAGGTTCGAGTATTCAAGTTTTATCAAGAAACTATCTCTAGTAAGCTCATTCTGCCAAATGTCGATCAATTTGGCGTGATTGAATTCCTCAATTTTTACTCGAATATACATTCTTGTGTCCTTGGTCAGCATAACCCCATGAGGGATTGATGAGAAGATGCCCATAGGGTCATCTTCGAAAACCTTCGAGGAATATTTCCTATAAGATGGTCTAGGTCTCTTCAACACTTTAACAAATACAGGGGTTTCCTTTCTTCTAATTTCAAATTCAAAAAACTCAAAGAACACAGACCCACAACTATACAAAAAAGTAAAATACCTCTTTCTTCATGATGAACCAGAACTAGGGTTTTCATAGCTCAAAAGTCAAATCACTTCAAGAACACTCCAAAAATCTCTTCAATTTATTCAAATGCACGAGTGATCAAAATGCCTCACACATTTTCTTTATAAAACAATGATCTACCCTAACTTGCATTAAATGCAGCAGATTTCAAAAATCTACTAAAAGCTCTTCTTCTTGGCTCAGAAAATCCCTAATTTTCTCTGCAAAAGATCATTCCTTCGTATTTTATTTTGGTTCCACTTGCATAACCTATATCTTATCATTTCTCAAAAAATATCTTTGTGCCAAAGAATGGCACACCAAAAATCAAGGGGGTTCAAGTGATTTTATGTTAAAGCTCCCCCTAAGACCTTGCTAGGTCTAGTTCCTAGAGGAATTGTCTATACCGAATGAGGGCATAGATGCATCTATCATCTCAATCTCTTCTTTCTTCCTCCAAATCTTATTCATTTCTTGCTTAATCTCATCTTTGTCAACCTTCTTCACAGGTTCATTCTTTTCTACCAAATTGGTCTCCTTACCCTTCTTGCTTATGCAAACTCTTGAGATATGTCCTAGTTTGTTGCAGTTATAGCAGACAACATTTCTCTTATTAGTCTAACTTCCATTGAATCTTGTTCTGCATTGATTAGCTTTATGTCCATACTTGTTACAAGTATAACATTAGCCATTAAAGGATTTATTCACTCTTCTTCCATTAAATTGATTCATCATCCGGGTTTTGCATTCATTTTCCCTATGTCCAATTCTTTTGCAAGCAAAACATTGACCAATGAAGGGACCAAGAAACTAATTCATCCTACTCCTACATTTTGTTACCTTTTGACCAAATTTGTTGCATGAAAAAAAGTGCCATTAAAAGAAGGATACCTTTGTCCATGAGGTTGTCTCACAGGAAGTCTTCTTGCAAGGTTTCTTGAGTTTCTTTTCTGCTTTCCTTTATTCCAAGTCTTCTGGTTGTCCTTAGAGTTTTCAATTCCTTCCATTCCCAAGCCACCTTTGTCTTTTCTCGGTTTCAGTCTTGAGATCAATTCATCAAGCTTGTTTGAGCTAGATTTGAAATTATTTTCATAGAGTTTCACTTTCTCTAGATCCACTTTCAGGTTCACTACTTCTTGTTCAAGCTTGGTGCACTCATCAGACTTTCTTTGAACCAATTTGTTTAGAAATTCTTCAATTCTTTTCTTCTCTTCTACTTGCACTTTCAAACCGGTAATTTTTTCATTAGCCTACTTCAACTGATCAGTTACTTCCCTATGCCTTTCTTTGAACTTTTTCAAATTCTCTTTTAATTTTTAGACACATTCATTTGCATCTTCAATATTTTCTTTCAACTCCTTATGTTTACTTTCAACTTTATCAAGACCGTCAAGTGTAGTTTGAAGTTCTTCTTTATCATTCATTTCTTCCATTTTCAGGATCTCCCTCAAGTTGTTAGGATTTTTTGAAGGAACCGAGCTTTGATACCAATTGTTGAATATCCAAGATACTAAGGGGGGGTGAATCAATATCTTCTTAAATTTTCTAATCTGATACCATCCAATTAGTCCAATGCATACAACAACAAAGATAAGTAAAATAATTAACAAAACATGAAATCAAAAAACACATGAACACCAAGATTTTTACGTGGAAAACCCAAAATGGGAAAAACCACGATGAGTGTTAGCTCACAATACAGTATAACTGATTATAAGATATTACAAAATGGGGTGGCTGCCAGGACTCACTATCCAAAGGTTCACTGCCTATAGAGTTACAATGACAAAATAGCTTACAACTAGAAAATGAATTGATAAAGTACACCTAGTGAGTGCAGATTTAGTTCCAATTAAGCTCAGTAAACTGAATTGACACATTTTATCATATTCACTCTTCCTCACATTCGTATTTACAACACAATCAATATCTCTTTCAGTCTTCAAAAATTGTCCTATATATCTGATCTCTCTACAAGCATCAATTAGGTCGGCCTAATTAGATGCACTTCGTATTCACCAAAAATATCAAATATCAGCTACAAGCTTTCACAAAATATTCCCAAAATTAATTCAAACAACCAACATGCTACATCATGTCAACATGGACCTAAGATATGTTGCACATATATCCGCATAACAAAAATTAATTCACCATTACACAACTCATTCATTAGGTTGGCTAAGGATAGACCTAATAGAAAAATTGCAATTAACAGAGTAATGTCAATACACCATACGAGCATCTAAATACTTGAGATCTTGAATGTACGTGCTTCCAAAATCCATAAATCATTTCTCAAATTTGTAAGCAATAGTAATCACCAACAAACAATTGCAGACCAAAATACCAAAGGATATACCAAAATACCAGAGAATGTAAGCATTATACCAGTTCAGATACTAGACTAGAATATTGGAACAAATTCAGACTAAGTCTTTGCAGTTGCAACTCATATATCATGGTGACATCAATGACAACATAAAACAACAAAATGAGATGTTCTTCTTCATTTTTTCCAAAACTAGGTATCAAGGTACCCTTGGCACAAGTCTATCCTTTGATTGGTGACTGTGCATTACCTCATGATGGATTGTATTGAGATCACTGACCTTTAAGTTTGTCATGAAGCATGTAGCCCCATGCTATAATTGCAAAATATTCAATGTTTTGACCGACCCTATTATTATTTGTTGTGTACCTTCATTTGTTGCATTAACATACATTTGAAAACTACCAAGTGACCTTATACTATCCAGGGACTATCATATCTTCTTGGATATCCTCAACAAAATGCATTGTTCTAGGATTATTTAATGCAATCACCATCTTCTAGCTCTCATCGCACCATATTTTATAGAACAAGATGCAATTCACTTAATATGTACTTATATTCAAGAAGCAAACCTTTTGTTTGTCTCTTTACTAAATATTGTGCAAACACTAGACTATGCTAAAGCAAATATTATATCTCAAGTTGTAACTACCCATTTCTTTTCCATAGTCTTTTCAATGTGGTTGATTCAAGTTGAAGCATACAACTTGGTATGTTTTAGATTCTCCCTTATGCATTTACCTCCATAAAAGACCCACAAATCTCTTCATGTTATCCCCTAGTTTGTCATTTCATGGATGCTAAGCCTCAAAATCATCTCCATATTTTTTTGAGGTTTCATCAAAAAATTATCTCTTTGTGCATCTTTATGCATGTATTTTCATGCCTGAACATTCATTGGCTCCTTGCATTTTACTACCCTTTGCAATTCTCAAGATATTATTTCATAACTGACAAATAAAAAATACATATCTATTCAATTCACATGTAAAGGTACTTAGTCCACAACATTGAATTGCTAAGAGAATTGTTAGGAATAGGGGTCTTCTAGAAACCCTAAAACCTTCCACAAAAGAGTATTTCAATAGAAATTATGTATTGCCAAAGACTTAATGCAAATGTACATATAGACTCTTGATTAGTTAGGTAAGGGTAGGAAAAGTGATAGGTGAATATATCATGTGCACATATCTTAGAACAAAATTATCAGATGCCTTAATAAAACTTAGCATGCTAGTCATGAAGAAGATAGACAAATAAACTTGTATCAAGTTATTTCTTACAGGGCTATAAAATGAAAATCATCAAGGTCAAAAGAAGCATATAGTAACTCATCTAGACTTAGCTTTTTCTAAGTGCTTACTGTTTAATCTTGGAAATGTTGTCAATCACATATTCCATCTGAAATGGCCCTCCCTATGTTCAATTTCCATCTATATCTAGTATGGTTACACTTTTCATGTAATCCTGTGTCAACCACTCTTAATATTTGGCCTCACATATTACATTGCAAGAACAAGGCACATTCAAACAAATGGCATTGATCTATGTAATCAGGTTGCTTCATCAATGGTGTTCACACTTTCAAATAGGATTCCAAAGTACTTAGATGCTTGAGGATATGAACCTATATATATATTTTATAATTATAAGAGGATAATTAGTGATTGATATTGAAATTAATAGAAATTTTGAATACTTTTGATCAATCTTTGTATGAATTGTTACTAGTACTTTAAATTATAGTGTGTAGGTCACAACAAAGGATAAATAGCTAATACCTGCCACATCTATTGAAATTTGTTTGTCTCACTTGATCTATATTGGGTTCTTCACCCAAATCATAAGTTATTTACCCTCTATTGTGACCTATGTGCTATAATCAATAACCTAATACTAATACTAATTAATACAAACTTTGGCCATAAACATTAACAATTATATATCAATTAGTATCAATCACTAATTATCTTCTCTTAAAATGATTTCCATGGAGCATATATAGGTTCTTATCCCCTATGGTTTTTTGGATGCCTCACACTAAGTGAATGTTTAATACCATAATACAATAAATGATCAATCAAATACAAAAGATTATTAAATAACAATTTATTTAAATAATCTTGGAAGGGTAGTAATTGGAGTTATGTGAATGGATAAGTGAAAGTAGAAATTTTGGTGCCTAGCATAATGTATTTTAGGATATGATATGACTTACAATGAGAAAGTATGACTATAATTTTATTTAAATGCACCACGTAAATATATTCATGAAATCATGCATTTAAATGAAATTATAGAGTTGTAAGTCATATCCTAAAATGTTGGATATTGTGGTTGTGTTGCTGATATTTGGTTTTCATTGATGTCAACACTATTAGCATTAATTCATTAGAAGTTGTATATGTTGAGGATATTGAGAAAATTGTAATGAGATGTGTTGCAGGTTGCCAGTGGTTAAGTGAAGTTCAAGATGTCGGTAAGTTATGTACATTGATGATAAGAGGTTGTGGACTAAAGGGTTTGTTTCTAAGTGTATCTAGTTTATCCACGTCAAGTTTCAAAGATCCACATAAAGATTTGATTGAGTTATGAAGATTTACATTCTGACAGTTTTTTTGTTGCTTTAGTTGGTGTTGCTAATTGAAGATAATGCAATTTTAGTTAGTTCAGTTGTTGTGGATGCTTCTCTAGTGATTCATGATGTTTTTGGATGTTTCTATATTGTGCTCTATCTTTTTTGCACGTCTGCATTGATCATTGTGCTCGTGGTTGGTGATTTTATCTTGCATGTTTATGTTTTTCTTGTTCTTGGCCGACATGATGGTTGTAGCGTGTTGTGGATCTTCGAGGAGTAATTAATTGAAGTGTTTTCATGTTGGAGATGTTGATTTGGGTCTTCACTAAGCTATGGCCGACCTTGGTTGATTCACATTAATAAATCTTTAATATTTTGGGTGGATAGTTTATATTCATTCTATTATTTTGTTGAGGCTGACTTGTAGGGATGAAATTTCATGTTGCGGATATATAAGAGTGATTGTTTATTCGAATTGGTGTGTGTGAGTGTCTACCAGAGTTTGCTTCTATGTATTTTTGAATATTGATCTAAATCATTTGAAGGCAAAGCAGAGTGTGAAGGACAGTGAAGGAGAATAAAGAAGTGTTTATGCACTTAACCAAAACTATGATCAGGCATTAGCAGATGTTATTTTATCAGTTCAAATCCTTGTGGATGTAATCCAATTATTTTTGTAAGACAATGTGTCTTCCTTTGGGTGGTTAGCCCTATTGTAATTGAGTAGTGAGCTCTAGGAAGTGTGCCTAAATTCATGTGCATTCCCCATATTTCATTTCTTTATACTTTTAATAGGGTATAATCTTGTGGACTGACCTCCACCATGGTTTTTCCCCTAATAGGGATTCCACGAAAAAAATATTGTTGTTATGTGTGTTTTTGATGTGTTGATGATTTATGCTTTCATGGTTAATAATCAGATCTGAGAACAAGGCTAATAAGTTGAATAATTTTTAAATTTTGGTGACAATTGATTCACCCCCCCTCTCAGTTGTCTACCCTTGTGTTTCCAACAATTGGTATCAGAGCAGGTTCCTTAGAAGAAGTTTAACAACTCAAGGTGATCTAGGATGATGACTTAGAAGAAGGATAGTATGAGATTTGATGGAACAAATTATTCTATGTGGAAGACTCGAAAGGAATGTCATTTGAGATGCATTGCTGAACCCTACTGGAACATCACATGTAATAGGCATGTTATTCCTCAAAATGGTCCTACTAATACTACTGATTAGAGATGTTGAGTATAATATCCAGGCTGAGGAAGCTTTGTTGAGTGCTTTGACTGATTCTGAGATGACAAATTTTATGGATCTGAAAACTGCATATGAGATCTGGAAAAAGTTGGAAACCTTGTATGAAGGTGATCCTAATGTGAAGATTGCTAAGTTTTAGAGTCTAAAAAGGAAATATGAAAGGTTGAGAATGGGTGATGATGAGAACATTACTATTTTTATGCAAAGAGTGAATGAAATTGTGTGTGGTATTAGATGTGCTGGTGGACAGATAGACGAATCAAAGATTGTTGCTAAAGTGCTTAAATCCTTGCCTGATTATTACAAAGTCAAAGTGAGTGCTATTGTAGAGCTCTGAACTATAACAAATGTAGCCAGAGATATGTTGGTTGGTAAACTTAATTCTTTTGATTTGAGAAAATTTGGTGATGCCCTTCCTAAGGTTGAATCTAAATTTAAGGCTACTACTTCCGAAAGAGATAGACATAGATATGATCTGAGTGAGAGTTCATATAGAAATGCATTCAAGTATGAGGATGGAATTAGACAGATTGAAGAAGAAGAAAGAGATTTGGAAGAGTTGGAAGCACTTATTGTCAAAAGAGTACCGAGAGGAAAAGATAAGTATGAAGGAAAATTGCCTCTTAAATGTTTTTCTTGCAACAAGATAGGTCATTTTGCATCGAGGTGTTCGGAAAGAGCTCCTAAACCAGGACATAACAAGCCTAGATTTCAAAAGAAGTGTTACTATGATGTTGATGAAGGTGTGATAGATGATGAATCTAATAAAGGAAATAGAAGTGATGATGAATGGGTATTTATTACTATCAAGGAAAACAATCTTGTATCTATGGAATCTGCTAGTTGTACAAATGTGGAAAAAGCCCTAGATGCTCGAGTTGAAGAGAAATATGAATTGGTGATTGACAGTGGATGTTCACATCATATGACAGGAGATAAAAGTAAGTTTGTAAGCTTGGAAAAGTATGATGGTGGTGTTGTAATATTTGGTGATAATACAGCTGGTGTGATCTGTGGAAGAGGATGCATTTCTCTTTATGGTAAGCATAATACTGATGATGTCATGTATGTGGAAGGCTTGAAGTATAATCTTTTAAGTGTTGGTTAAATGGTTGAAAAGGGATACAATCTTCAGTTCAAGGATGGAAAGTGCAGAATACTGAGTTCTGGAAATGTAATTGCATCAGGTACAAAAACAAAAGGTAATATCTTTCACTTGAGTTCTACTAGTAAAAGTTGTTTGATTGCTCAGTTTGATGAAAGTTGGTTATGGCATAGGAGAATGTGCCATGTTAACTTTGATAATATTATCAAGATGAGTTCTACTAAGATTGTGAGAGATCTACCTAAGTTGGTGAAACCTACTAATGCCATATGCAAGGAATGTCAGTTAGGAAAGAAAACTAGAATTTCATTTCGAAGCAAACAACATTGTTCAAATGAATTGTTGGAACTTGTGCATACTGATCTGTGTGGTCCCTCTAAGGTCAAAAGTTTACAAGTTTATAGGTATTTCATGTTACTCATTGATGATTATTCAAGAATGGTGTGGGTTACTTTCTTAAGGGAGAAATCTAAAGCTCTAGAAAAGTTTAAGACCTTTAAGGCTATGGTTGAGACAAAGACAGGTCTGAAGATTAAATTTCTAAGATTAGATAGAGGTGGTGAATTCACTTCTGGTGAATTTAATTCTTTTTGTGAAGAGCATGGAATAAAGAGAAAAATATCTACACTGTGGACCCCTCAACAAAATGGAGTTGTGGAATGGAAGAACAGAACAATTGAAGATGTTGCTAGAACTATGATGTTGGAAGGAAATGTCCCTCATATCTATTGGAGAGAAGTTGAGAGTATTGCTATGTACACACTCAACCAGGTACAAATCAAAGGTGATACTGGTAAGACCCCTTTTGAGCTATGGAATGGTCAAAAGCCTACTGTTAAATACTTCAACATATTTGGAAGAAAATGTTATATTAAGAGAGATGAAGACATAGGAAAGTTTGATGCTAGGAGTGATGAAGGTATCTTTCTTGGTTATTCTACTAATAGCAAGGCCTACCAATGTTACAATAAAAGATTGAGGAAAATGGTTGAAAGTGCAAATGTCAAAGTTGATGAAGACTTAGGTACACCATCACGAACCTACGGGTATGAGTCTAATGATCAGAATGATAATACAAATAAGGGAAAGCAAGTACAAACAACAATTCAAGTGCAAAACATTCTGGTGGATCAGGAAAATCAAGAGGAAGAAGAAACCAATGAAGTTGCAGAAGAGAGAACACAAGAGCCTGAAGTTGAAGAACAACCTAAGAAGACTCCGAGGTATGTAAGATTGAATCATTTAGAAGATCAAATTATAGGTGATAAGAACAAAGGTGTCCAAACTAGGAGAAAGATTGCAAAAGAATATTGCTTGATTTCAAAGACTAAGCCTACTAGTGTGAATGAAGCATGTAAAGATGAGAATTGGGTTGAAGCAATGAAAGAGGAACTAAAACATATTAAGAAGAATGATACATGGACTCTTGTTCCCAGACCTAAGGATAAGAATGTAATTGGAACTAAATGGGTCTTTAGAAACAAATTGAATGAGCAAGGAGAAGTGGTTAGAAACAAAGCAAGACTGGTAAGCAAAGGATATTCACAGATGGAAGGAATTGATTTTGAAGAGAATTTTTCATTGATGTTAAAGGGGGAGAAGAGTCATGTGAAAAATTGGTGATTATCTAGGGAGAAGAGCCTTGAGGAGAGATCATGTGAAAGAGTTGAGAAAATGAATCAAAATCTAAAGGGGAGTAGGTGTCAAGAGTTAGCTATGTTGATGGTGTTTTCCACATCATGTGTTGCCATCATTTACAAAGGGGGATATTGTTGTATATTGTGGTTGTGTTGTTGATATGTGGTTGTCATTGATGTCAACACTATTAGCATTAATTCATTAGACGTTGTATATGGCCAGGATATTGAGAAAATTGTAATGAGATGTGTTGTAGGTTATCAGTGGTTAAGTGAAGTTCGGTATGTCAATAAGTTCTGTATGTTGATTATCATAGGTTGTGGACTAAAGGGTTTGTTGTTGAGTGTATCTAGTTTATCCATGTCAAGTTTCAGAGATCCGTGTAAAGATTTGATTGAGTTATGAAAATTTACATTTTGACAGTTTTTCTGTTGCTTCAGTTAGTGTTGCTAATTGAAGATGATGCAATTTTAGTTAGTTCAGTTGTTGCAGATGCTTCTTTGGTGATTCATGATGTTTTTGGATGTTTCTAGATTATGCTCTATCTTTGTTGCATGTCTGCATTGATTGTTTTGCTCATGGTTGGCGATTTTCTCTTGCATGTTTATGTTTTTCTTGTTCTTGGCCGACATGGTGGTTGTAGCGTGTTGTGGATCTTCGAGGAGTAATTAATTGAAGTGTTTTCACATTGGAGATGTTGATTTGGGTTTTCACTAAGTAGTGGCTGACCTTGGTTGATTCACATTAATAAATCTTAAATATTTTGGGCCGACAGTTTATATTCACTCTATTACTTTGTTGAGGCTGACTTGTAGGGATGAAATTTCATGTTATGGATATATAATAGTGATTGCTTATTCAAATTGGTGTGTGTGAGTGTATGCCAAAGTGTGCTTTTGTGGATGTACGAATATTGATCTAAATCATTCGAAGGAAGAGCAGAGTGTGAAGGAGAGTGAATGGGAATAAAGAAGTGTTCATGCACTTAATTGGAACTGTGATTAGGAATTAGCATATGTTATTTTATTAGTTCAAATCCCTGGGGATGTAATCCAATTCTTTCTATAAGACAGTGTGTCTTCCTTTGGACGGTTAGCCCTGTTGTAATTGAGCAATGAGCTCTAGGCAGTGTGCCTGAATGCATGTGCATTCCCCATATTTCATTTCCTTATACTTTTAATAGGGTATAATCTTGTGGAATGACCTCCACCATGGTTTTCCCCCTAACAGGGTTTCCACGTAAAAAAAAATTGGTGTTATGTGTGTTTCTAATGTGTTGATTATTTATGCTTTCATGGTTAACAATCAGATCTGAGAATAAGGCTAAGAAGTTGAATAAGTTTTAAATTTTTGTGACAACTAATTCACCCCCCTCTCAGTTGTTTGACCTTGTGTTTCCAACACTAAAATACATTGTAGGCACCAAAATTTCTACTAGTTTCACTTATCCATTCACATAACGCCAATTACTACCCTTAGTAATTGGAGTTATGTGAATGGATAAGTGAAGCTAGTTATAGTAGAAATTTTGGTGCCTAGCACAATGTATTTTAGGATATATGATTTACAACTTAATGTAAGAAAGTATGATTATAATTTCATTTAAATGCACCACCTAAATATATTCATAAAATCATAGCATTTAAATGAAATATCCTAAAATACATTGTGCTAGGCACCAAAATTTCTACTATAACTAGTTTCACTTATCCATTCACATAATTCCAATTAATACCCTTCCAAGATTATTTCAAGAAATTATTTGATTCATCATTTATTGTATTGAATGTACACCATCATCAAGAATGGTATTAAACATTCACTTAGTGTGAGGCATCCAAAAAGGCCAATTATTACCCTTCCAAATTATTTCAGTAAACTGTTATTTAATATTCTTTTGTATTTGATTGATCATTTATTGTATTGAATGTAGGAAAAATTATGTTCAAAATGTATTTGTAGACTCATTCTTCGACCGATTAGCCTTCGCACACAGTCAATTCACCCAAACATGCAAAATTCCAATCAAATACAGAAGAATATTAAATAACAATTTATTGAAATAATTTGGAAGGGTAATAATTGGCCTTTTTGGATGCCTCACACTAAGTGAATGTTTAATACCATTCTTAGTGATGGTGTACATTCAATACAATAAATGATCAATCAAATAATTTATGTAGAATTTAACTTCAAGATTCAATTTAGCATCATACAAAATTTAGCTTCAATTTAGGATAATGCATATCTTTATAACTTGTTACTTATTTATTAGTTTGATTTGTTGTTTAGATAATGGCTAGCCAAAATGAGTCTGCTTCTACCCAACCGTTAGTCACAAAGCTACAAACCCCTGAGGAGTCAACTAATTCAAACACATATGTTAAAACTCCTATTGCTAAGTTGTACTAATCAATTCTAGCCCATTCAAAAGAAATAATTTGAGAACTCCATGACGCTGCACTTCTTGCATGAGTAGTTGAATGACAAGAAATTGATGACATTGAAGACATTGTTGTGAAATGTCATAAAACATGTCACAAATTTGCAGGCTTCTCTAGTATCTTAAGATAACTTAGCAGTATGAACAAGGATCTACAAAAGATATCATTGAAGAATTTCTCTTGTACTTGTATGATAATTAGAATAGACAAATATGAACCATAAAGAGAGTTGTTTCATGGTTGGTTGACTCTTATGAACATAATTTTGATGTAGAATTTCATGTCTATTTTGGTAAAAAAAGTGTTCATATGTTTTGTATGTAGGTGGAAACCATGGTTGGCTTACTCTTACGAACTATATTTTGATAATATAGACATTGATGTCTATTTTTGGAAAAGACTATTCATATGTTTTGGATGTACATGGCCTACTTGATATGTAAATAGTCAAAACTGTTCTATTTGAAATGTGTTGTACCTATTTCTATTTATTTGAATAGTTCAATGTATGTTTCAAATTACATTCAACAACAAAGTCAAATAACCATCAGATCCTTGAATATGCATCTAAAATATCCAATTAAATGAAAACAAACCTAACAAAAAAAGCACCCATTCATATGCAACAAATATGAAAAATTAAGGATAGGAAAGCAAATATCAAACAAAAAAGCAGAAGAACAAATGCTTTAGGCTTTATAATATAACACATGTACATAATCCCACAAAATGTGTGACAAGCCAACAATTGAGCCATGCAAAAGAGAAGAAAAATGTATTATACTCTAGAAGATGATTTATATCTACCGTAATACTTCAAGATTAAACTCACACAATTTGGTCTATTTCTACCATTTGTGATTTGGAAAGTTTAAAAACCCAATTTATGTAAACCTTTTCGCATAATACATTGAATGATGATGACACTCTTATTGTATATGATAATATAATCCAATGACAATTCAATCAATGATGATGAAAATCTTATTGTGTATGATGCAACTAAAAAAAATATTATAACAAAAACACAAATATAAATATTACCTGTCATTTTGGATTCCTACAATCGATATCTCTCGACGTTTTCTATATAGACTGTGTAATAGAATAGATATGCTAGTTATCTCTAATTTTATTTAATAATTGTGCCTACTTTTATTTAATAATGGTCATAACATTGGGGTGGGAGAAATTACATATTCCAATAGTCACACACGAGTCATACTAATGGTGGATTTATGGAAGTATTAAAGGCATTTTTCGTGATCTCCTCAATTTATTTTATTCACATCTTCTTGCTTCCAACCAACTAAGTGATTTCATGACCTTCTACCCTCAATATTTTTGAGAGTGAAACATTGATTCCTCCTCTTGTGGATTTTGGCTAGCTCACAATTGTGGTCTTTCGATTTCCTATGTACATGTATGATAGTTGAAACCCTCCACTAGAATCATTCTTGAATATAATATTATTGAATCTAAGTATTTAGAGTGCATCATTTAGATCATGTTTTGGCTTTTAAATTTTGGAATGGGTTTGTTATTACCCGATATAACTAAGGTTTTCTTTTTCCTCTAAATCATGAATTATAAACCCGCAATGGAATGATGGGAGTACTATAAAATATGGTAACTTGAATATCCAAAAATATAATGAACTTTCTCTAGAAACAAGTTAAATGAATTTGAATTTCCACACTTAAAAACATTAATAGGTTTTGACAATATAGGGACTTGGAAACTTAGGGTGTTTTGTAGAAACAAGATTTTTGTGTCCTTATTAATTCACCTTGAAAAGTTTTGTTATAAATACAAACCTTCTCAAGATACCTAAAGTCATTTTTAGGATGATAAAGGTTAGAATAATGTGTCATAAATATTCATGTGGATTCACCACATATAGGGATGTGTCCCTTCCAATATTAAGTCCTTGTTGAACATCCCTTTGAATAGAGTCACAACACAAAAATAATTCATTACCCCACATCATGAAACTTTAATTGGGATATGGATATATCTCTTTGCCCCTTAAAATTTTTCTAGCTCCCTTTCATCTTGTAACCCTCACAAAATTTGTACGCTTTCTTTTCCTCCACCTTTGTAGTAAATTGATCCTAATGAGGATACTACCGAAAATGTTTCCAAACCCCCCAAAGGTCCTCAAAGTTTCAAGAATATCTTGAAGCTCTTTAAATCCTTACCAAAGAAGCCTTAGATAGTGTTAGCGATATTTTATTGGATAAGGACATATTCCATGGATCCAAAAACTCCTATATTATCCAAATAGCTCTCGTAATCTCCTAAAAACAATTGGTAAAGAGAATAATGGTGGAAATTTCACCCACATGAGGAGACATCCTATCCACCCAAAAATTCTTACAAATTTTTAAAATTAATGATATCAAGTATCAATAATCCATTTTGTTGTGAATAATGTTTATAGATTTGATTGCGTTGGTGTTTCTGTTAAATCAATGTTTTGCATCACACTTTGTGATCCATTATTAGGATAGAATAGAGAGTTGGAGGAAAAGAAATATAAAGAACATCCATAAATGAATTTTTTTGGAAAATGTTTCATTTATGAGTTTTAGATTGCATAGGCTTGAAATGATGGATATCTTTTTCCTATGCAATTTACTAATTTTATTACATTAAACAGTTTGTAATGTCAATATCTTCTTATGCATGAAAGTTACACATTGATAGATTTAAAGTATGATGGATATTATATAGATCTCTTATCAAGTTCCTTCCTACATGGTATAAATGTCTAGAATCAACAAGATGAAGTATGTGTTCAAAGGATTTGTAGACACCTAAAATAAACCACACTTGATTTTATCTTATCCTTGCCATTAATTAAACAAACATTTAGTATTTATTTAATTAATTTAGTCATCACCTTTTATCCCACCTTATTTATCCATTAATTAAATAAATATCTATTATTTAATTAATTAGTTTACCCTTTACACTTACCCCTCACCTTTAATTAAATAAATTTACATTTACTTAATTATGTTTATTCTTATCCCAAAACTCATCAACCAAATCAATTAAGTAATTGATTTAAGCTAATTAATCATCATTACCTTTTCTTCCAATATTTAATTTCACTTTATCCCTCAATTATTTTTCATTTAATCCTAGCCATTAAATTCATTTAGATGGATCATGTAATATAAACTTGGCATCATGTGACACATATCCCTCCCACCTCTATCCTCTCACATGTGAGAGGATGTAAAAGTTAAACCTATTTTTTACACATTTATCCCTCATGTGGCACTTGTCACATGACTATAACTTTGATTGAAACCCTAATACTAAATCAATCCTAGCTATCCTTTAAGTAATCCATCTAGGCCCTTGATTTTCCTCTTAAAAATTCTATAAATGGGAAGCTTCTCATCCCATTTGGGAAATCTAATCTAGTCATAGCCTTCTACTGCTAAATTTTTTATTGAATATCTTTTTATCATAGGGTTTTTCTATTGAATTTTCTATATAATCCATCATCATTTCCTCATGCTATCTATTTGATCTCTTATTTCCTTAATCCTCCTATCATGCTACTATTTTTATGAGAAATCAAATTCCATGTGTTTAGTGTGGAGCTTGATCAATCTCAAACTATTAGATTGTTGATATGGGGTGACTGATCATGCAAATATTGTACACTTGTAACATATCCTCATTGGGGTTCGAGGGTGGGCTGGGCCTTGAGTGGGGGTTTGAGAGTGGCAGCCCCTAATAGCAAGGGTTCGGGGGTGCAACCCTCAATTTTTTTCCCCATTAACACGTCAAGTTTTTCCTGCTAACAACTTTGTAAAAACCTAATTCTAGAAGCTTCCAAAAAGATTTTTATAAGTGGCTAGGATGTATGTTGTGATAGTGTGTTCACAAGATTGTAATTTATTTTTCATTGGATAATAAAATCATTGGGTGGCTGAGTTTTTGTGGATGTAGCCCATATTGGGTGAACCACGTTAAATTTTTGTGTTGATCTCTTTTGTGTTATTCTTCATTGTTATTTCTAGGTTATTTAATTTACATATAATTGCTAATGTTTATTGCTCCAATCTGCCTGAATCCTAACACCATGCATCAAAGGAGCACATCAAGAGAGTGTTGGGTGCAACTCTTCATCTAGTTCAATCGGAGTAGAAATGAGTGAACAAGGTAAGAGGTTCCATATTGATATTTGAATATTTATATTATTTACCTTGTTCATTTTTTTGTCTTCATTTTGGATCTCTCAATGGGAAACCGGTCCTTGAATTTGACATTTTCATCAATTATTTAGAGTTTTTCATCATAGGTTCTAGAATGATGTTTCTAACTATGTTATAGTGCTTCTATTCTAAAAAACACTTTTTCTTTACACTTTTTCTCTACAAATCGGTGCTTCTACTCTATAAAATTTAACCTACACCTCTTTGTTGGATGTTGTGGATGTGTTTCTGATATGTGGTTGTCATTGATGTCAACACTATTAGCCTTCAATACATCAGAGGCTGTATATGTCGAGGATATTGAGAAAATTGTAAAAGAAAGTGTTCCAGGTTCCCAGTGGAATTGTGTAGGTCATGAAGATCTTGTTCTATACGTTTAAGATCAGTTGTTGTGGACCTAAGGGTTTATTGTTAAGAGTATCTAGATCATCTACCAGAAGTTTTAGAGGTCCACGTGTAGATTTGATCATGTTGTGGTATGACAATATTTTTGTGGTCTTTGTCGGTATTCCTGAGTGAAGATTGTGTGATTTTGATAATCTCAATTGTTGCAAATGTTTCTCTATTGTTTCTTGGTGTTCTTGGATGTCTCTAGATCATGATATATCTTTGTGGTACATCCAAATTAATCAGTGTGCTCATGGTCAAAGATTTTTCTTGTGCACATTTGGGATTTCATGTTCTTGGATGACATGGTGGTGGTAATGTGCCGTGGATCCTTGAAAATTAAAGTTTGAATGTTTGGCACACTCGTGAATATTGTTTTGGGTCACATCATTGTATTGGACAACGATGTTTAGATCCACATTGAAAATTTAATTGTAAATTTGGGCTGACATTGCAAATATGTTTTATTTTTCTAGTCGACTAAGTTGTTGATGTAATCTCATGTAGTAGATATATAAGAGCGATTGTTTCATTGGTGAAAAGTGTGCTCTGTTTGCTAGGTGTGCTCCTATGTGTGTATGTGCAAATATCATTCGATTGCAGAGCATAGTGTGAAGAAGACCAAGCAAAGTGTGAAGTAGTTTGAGTGAATAGTGGAGTTTTTTGTGCTTAATTGGAACTATAATCAGGCTTCTGCAAAAGCTATTTTCTCAGTTCGTACCCTTAGGATTTAATCCTATTCTGTATTGTTGGGTAGTGAGACCCTTTTGTAACTGAGCAGTGAGCTCTAAGCAGTGTACTTGAATGCATTTGCATTCCCCTTTATTGTTTTCATTATACTTTTAATAGGGTATAATATTGTGGACTAACATCCACCGTAGTTTTTCCCCTAATAGGGTTTCCACATAAAAAATCTTGGTGTTCTTTGTCTCTCTGATGTGTTAATTGCTTATGGTTAATTACTTATTCATCAGTTCAAAGATTAAGTTAAGTTTGAAAAGTTTATTATTTTGTGACAACTGATTCACCCCACCTCTCAGTTGTCTGTCCTTGTTTTGCCAACACTCTCAACACTTCTACTTTGAAAATACATGATTCCATTTTGCTAATCAATTTTTTTGCTCTACAAATTAGTTCTACTATTTTTCCTTTTATATCTTATTTTTTGTTCCATTTTTTTTGGATCTCTATATTTTTTGGTTTTATCCTATCTTTTTAAGCTCTTGGATAATTTTTTTTGTCAATTAACCCTCTATTTTGCAAAGATCTAACCCTTTCTTGTAGGTGTGGTTCCTCCTTATATTATGCTTCCACCCTATATATTGGCATTTTTTCCATACCTTTGTCCTTCTAATTTGAAGTTCACACTTTCAATCTATAGTAGTTCTTCCATTCTATTTGTTGACAACGATTTTACTCGTAGCAACATGACAAATAAATTCTTCACAGACAAAATGCAAAGAGCCTATCCTTCTTGAAAGATATGGAACAAAGACAATCTAAAAGGGGGATCTATTTTAACAAGAAAAGATTGACTCAGTTCAATCCCAAGTCTCTGATAGTCAGGTCTTGACTGTACTAGGTTCACTCTTGGGTGTGATGTGATATTGTTATTAATCTCAAAGGGAATATGGTTGCTTAAGATCGTATATATTAGACACCGAGTTTTCAATTGAATTGTGAGAAAAAATATCATGAAATCGAAAGATTTGAAATGATATTTCATGAATATCAGCAATTATTTTCTATCACTTAAGTAGATTTAGCATTAAGAATTAAACAATTTCATAGAAAATGAAATATTTTCAATAAATTTCCATTCATTCATCTATTTTTTGGAACATTTTCAAAAATATTAAACATCTATTCTAAAACTAAGCATAAAATACTAAAAATTAAAATTTCTCCTAGTTATTCTCCACACATGCCCCAAAGAATTAACCAAATCAAAGAAAACCATGTTATACTTCACTAGATTTCTTCACAATTGCATATAAAATAGTGCAAGCTTTTAAAGAAAGGGGTTTTAGTTTGGACATCGAGTAGGTTCTGTATCCACCCTTAAACGACGCAATACACAGTCTTGTTTGGCTAAACTAACAAAACTAGCTACAAAGATTCTTGAGATAGGTAGCTATCAAATTGGCTCTGATATTGATCAATGTCTATGTGCATACAAGTTTTTAGACTAGAATGAGTCAAAAAATAGGAAAAAAGAACAAAACTTAAAGAAGTTTTGGCTCTTCTGACATCCACAAATTTTGAACTTAACTTAAAAAGAAAAATCCGTTGGCCTTTTATAGAACACAAGGCACAAATAGGATAAGAAAAATATATGGGAGGAAATCCAAGGGACAAATCACATCAAGGCACGTGGAATGTAGTGACTGGTAAGAGAATTACAATTGAAGTTAACGAAGGTCAACTCCAATTGCACATTGAAGCTCTTCAATATTTAATCTTTAATCATTAGGATTCCTTCTTGGAACCAAACAAATCCGCTCAAACAAAATGTAGGAACTTTCCACAAGTTTGGAGTGATCAGGTGGAATTTTTTCCCCTACATTTCAGATTCATCCTCGATTTGAACATTCCAAGAATGAGCAACCCCCAGAATAGGCACACTCCTTTGTCGTATGCTTAAACTCTAGAGTCTTAGGCTCCCAGTATTTGGCACATCTTCACAACGAACTTTATTCCAGCATGAGCTTTTAAAGTGTATTGTTGAACTTGGCAACACCATCAGATCTATTTGCAAATTTAATTTTCCTGACCATCCATACCCAAACTTTCATCACAATCTGCATCTTCTGCAATCACAAATTCCACTCATTAAATCCATTTTAAAGAAAAAAAAACATTTATAAACATTTCATGTAAATAAAACCATTATTCAATGTTATAACATAAATCTCATAAATAACACTCTTTCTAGCATATGATAGATCCTTGCATAATTATCTTCTACATAAAAAAGTAAAACTCCACTGGAAATATCCATGTGTGCTCTGATTAATTCTTATTTTTGGAATTTAGTGAAAAGAATTAGTTCATTGACATTGAACTACATAATATGGTAATCCTCTAAAGCCAACCAAGGATAGAGCCTTGCTGCTAGTCAAGTGTCCATAGCCATCATAAGGCTATCTTCGTAATTCCCCCAAACATAGCTCTACTGCCAGGTAGGTGTCCATAGCCCCGATAGAGTTATTTGGATAGCCTAAAGAGTTGATTTCTCTTTTTTTATAGATATTGCAATAATAGCTCATTTTAACTTGTAGGCAATGAAGCCAGCTATTAGGTTGGGAATTATAGTGGTAGTGAAGGTTACCTTTTGATTTTTCATTCAATGCAAATCCCTTCACCAATTCACATTTCCCAAAAACTCATTTAATAATTCCCAGTTGGTGTGTATTTTTGGCTAAATTTCACCACTTTATGCCAAATCCTAGCTAATGGCAACTTGCTATGTGTTAAAAAATATGCATAAATTAAAATTTAGCAATGAAAAATTTAATCACCAAATTTAAATCTAAATTTAGAAACATTAGTTACCACCCTTTCGATTAAATTTTATGACAATTGCTAAATATTCGGCCAGCACTCCCAATTTGATGGCACTGCACCTCATTAATGGACTACACCTCATTAATGGATCAGAAATGTCATGATTACATTAAAATATGATCACATTATTTTGCATTAAATTCACACTTGAGCTCACACGTATTATTTCTTTCAACTTACCCAGGTGATGACGTGTGCTGCCTTATCAACTTCATTTTCCTTTATATTCTGCACACATAAGCACCTCCATAATTAATACGACTCAAGAAAAAATATATGAAATGACCACTATTAACTTTGAAATCTTCAAGTTGATTGATTCACAATCTTCATACTACTCAAATTTGAAGCAATTTATCACCAACTATGTGCAAAGAATTAATTTGATTTAACATTCTGCTTTGAAGATAATTATCCAGTTGCCACCTTGCTTACAACTTCCAAGAATTCACTCGAGGCAGCTGTGTATTGCAACTTCCTCATGACTTTCTATAAATTCCACAATTCTTCTTGAATTCTTCACACATTTTTCTTAGCTCTATTTTCTTGTTCTGCATTTTTGCTCTATTTACTCTCATTGGCTTCTAGGCCATGGTTACTCCAATTTTCTTAAGCTGCTCTCTCCGCCAGAATGTTTTCTTAGGAAGTATCACACTACAAAGGTTTGAAAAGGTTTTCTTCGTTACTTGTTGAAGATGTTCGATCAGTTGCCAATTTGATAGTAAAGCTTGAATATTTGGAGAATTCTTATACTATTTTGTCTGTTGCACACCCAACCATCATAATTCCTTCCATGGATGATATTCCTCAGTTCCTGGAACACGAGGAAGTGGTTCGACTTTGGCCTTTCCTCATTCACCTCCATATTCAAGACCTCGAAGTTCACCAAGAACTCACCTACATAGGGTATTTAGCCTTGATAGATGAGGTGTCCCATATCGATTGAATGGATACTACTAGCTGTAGCTTGACTCACTCTTTTTGGCTTTTGAAGGAAGAATTTCGATACCTGATGTAGATTTGTGATATATATATATATATAGCTTTTAGTACATCTTAAAGCGTGTTTCTACTATGCATGGTTTTATCATTTTTCATTTCTTAGTTCAATTTTACAAATGCTTGAATTAACTCTCATGTGTAAGATAAGAAGAATTTTCTAATGCAGAGGCCAAATGAAAAAGAAAAGAAAAAAATAAAGAAAGAAAAGTGACAACAAAGAAAAGCAAACAAAATGAACAAACCTTACAAAAAAATAAAACTAACCCTAACCAACCAACCTCTAATCTAACAAGCAATTAAACCTAACAAAACAACTTATTTTAATTTCTATGACTATTTCCATTGTTTTTTTGGTACGAATTACAATAGGTTTATCCTTAAATTCATTCAAAAAAATTTCAACAACTCTACTGTAACAATGAATTATTTTAAATTTTTTGTTTTTAATAATCGTAAATTCAAAAGTGTACTTACCAATGACTTGGCTCATATGTATGAAAATAACCTCATTAAAGGTTGATTGCACACACTTCATCTAATGCGACCATACTCTACCTTCTTCCAACCTTGGTTCATTTCCATGAACAGTTGTGTCCATTTCTCGGCTTTCTCCTCCAAAAATCTTCATGTCTTGGGTCCTGTCTTCACTTTGCACTTTGTTAGACCAAGATATATCAAAATTTATATTGTTATCAGAGAGAGAAAAATTAAATCTGTTTGATACTCTGTATCTTGCATAAAATTAGGGAAATTTCATTTTTTAACTTGTGAATTTTCAACTTGGAGAAAATGCGCGCATCTCCTGCTCGATTTACCCTCTTTTTCCTCATTTGCATTTTCCACGTATAAGGAGAATGATGTCTCATCAGTGTCATTTCCTCATTTCTGATGCGATGTCTCAGAAACTTGACATTCTCACCTATTTTCGTGCAAAATGTTAGGATTTTCTTTATAATGATTGCAGTTTTCAAACTATTTTGATGTATCAGTTATTTTTTTAATATTTCCAATTCCACTAGGGTTAAATGTTTTTATCACTAACGGTTCCTTTCTTTTAGCAGTTAGAACTTATTTTGTTAATGGAATCACTTTACACATGGCCAAGCTTACCTTAGTTAAAAAAAATTCACACTTGAGTTCATCGTGATCAGTTGTATCATGAATTCTACACTCAGTGACTCTACCAAAGGCGAATAAACTCAAAGGATGTAATTTCTGGTTAAAAAATTTCCAAAGTTTCTCAACTTCCATACTGAAATACTAGCTTGTGCTCAATTTCACTTTACAAGTTTTCTTCTTAAACTTTAGGACTAATATAAAATTCAAAAAATCCCTCCTTCTAGCGCCAGTTCTTGTGACAATGATTTTACTCGCAACAACAAGGAAACTAAATTCTTCACAGACAAACTGCAAAGAGCCTATCCTTCTTGAAAGATATAGAACAAATACAATCTAAAAGGGGAATATGTTTTAATAGGAAAATATTGACTTAGTTCAATCCCAAGTCTCTGGTAGTCAGGTCTTGACTGTACTAGGTTCACTCTCAAGTGTGATGTGATATTGTTGTTAATCTTAAAGGGAATATGGTTACTTAAGATCATATATATTAGACACTGAGTTTTCAATTGGATCGTGAGAAAAATATCATGAAATTAAAATATTTGAAATAATATTTCATGAATATCAACAATTATTTTCTATAACTTAAGTAGATTTAGCATTAAGCATTCAACAATTTCATAGAAAATGAAAGATTTTCAATAAATTTCCATTCATTCATCTATTTTTTGGAACATTTTCCAAAAAATAAAACATCTATTGTAAAACAAAGCATAAAAATACTAAAAATTAAAATTCTCCCGATTATTCTCCACGCATGCCCCAAAGAATTAACCAAATCAAAGAAAACCACTTTATACTTCACCAGATTGCTTCACAACTACATATAAAATGGTGTGAGCTTTTAAAGAGAGGGGTTTTAGTTTGGACACTGAGTAGGTTCTG
Source organism: Sequoia sempervirens (assembly GCA_007258455.2). Taxonomy (NCBI): domain Eukaryota; kingdom Viridiplantae; phylum Streptophyta; class Pinopsida; order Cupressales; family Cupressaceae; genus Sequoia; species Sequoia sempervirens. The sequence goes on along the minus strand of VDFB02269348.1, from coordinate 32,730 downwards.
TATGCACCCTTAAATGGCATAGCACACAATATTGTTTGACTGAACTAACAAAACTAGCTACAAAGATTCATGAGATAGGTAGTGTGCACAAAGATTTTGGCACCCTAATGCTCTCTTGCACTTCTAGGGTTTTTCACCTAACAGGAGAGAGATGGGCCAAAATGGGAAATGTTCCCACTCAAAACTAATGCAAGTATGTCCTAATGCAATGAACTGATAAAATATGTTGATTACTAATGAAAAACCTAAGAAATGCAAGTTGTTTGAAAACATATTGTACATGCAAAATGATAGATTAAATGCAATAAAGAATAAGATAAAGATGCTAAACAAAAAATATGCACTTTGAAACTGATGAAGGATAAAATGAAGACCATAAATGTCTCTAAAATTCTAGAAAATTTGATTTTTTGGCCAACTTGGACACTTACGCCAAGCTGGGCGACTTAGTCCCAAATCTGGTATATTGCTTTGAAACCTGTTTCAGCCAAATGGGTATCCAAATCTACAAAAATTTATGAAAAGAAAGTGCAGTGGGACTAAGTCGCCACTATTGGCAACTTATTCTACTTTGGCTTTTCTACAAATTTGAAAGTAGAAACACAAGCCTTCAGTTTGCACTCTATTTTCTGACGGAAACCTGAATCCAAATCTATAGAAATAAATGCAAAATAGAGTATAATTTGGTTTCTAATGGGGGGTTTTCCTTGGTCTAAACCCTAGTTGGTCTTTAAACCTTAAAAGAGATAATAAAATCTACATAAAATCCTAGACCTAAGTGTGTCTAAGACTAGGAAGTTTGAAATAAGATGTAATCCTATTCTAACATGCAAGAATAAGATGCATAAATGAAACTAGAAAGATGCAAGACTCATTTCAAGAGACCCTAAATCACATTAGAAATGAATCTTAAGAACATGCAAACCTTCCTTAGGCTAAATATAGAGAGAAAATGGAAGATGGAATCACTTTGAAAACAAGTCCTTAGTGTTATGCCTTGCATAACCACCCCATTTTATTTTGGAACAAAATGGGTCCCCCTTGATTTCGTTTTGTCTTTGGTTTTGGTTTGGGTCTTAGGAGTTGTTTGTTTTTCTTCTAAGTTGTTTCTTTCTTTTTCTCTATCGGAAGCGGAGCCAAAACCAAATCTTGACTTTGAACTTTTCCAAAGTTCCTAATTCGGATTCCATTTTGACTCTGAGTCCGCCTTCTTTTTCGTGTTTCCTTTCATTGTTTGTCGGTTCGTCTATCACTCTTGGGTCTATTTATCCCTTGAGGTTTTTTGTCATTTTCTTTGTGTTTTTTTTTTCCTAGTCAGAAGTGGAACCAGAATTGGAACCTAACTTGGAATTTTCTAAATTTCCAGTTTTTGTTCCCGTTTCGATTTTGACTCCACCTTTTTGCATTGTGTTTGTCTTCGTTGGTGTTTGGGCCGGGTTCGGTTCTTGTTCTGGTCCCGCTTCCCTTCTTTTTTTTTTATTTTTCCTTGTTTCATTTCTTGTTTCTTGTTTGGGAGCGGAACCGGGATCATAAAAAAACTTTGAACTTTTCCAATGTTCCCAGTTTGGTTTGATTTCCGTTTCCGCCTCCCCTCCTTTGGTTTATTTTCTTCACCGTCATCTTTGTTGTGGGACTGGAGCTGGGTTTAGAGTTGGGTAAGGAACTTGTGAGAGTTTCTTTATACGATTTCATTTTTGGGTCCGTGTCCGCCTTGCTTTAGGTGTTCACCGAACTTAACTATTTGTTCACATTGTTTTCTCTTCCTCCAATCGACTGTATTAATGGCATTAATTGCAGCCTCTTACACACGCGAATTGATTTTAAATTTCTAATAATGTTTAACTAGCTCATTATCATTTTTATTTGAGACGTTTAAGCACGCTAAAGCCAGAAGAACTTAGAGATGATCAATTTGATTGCGGAAGCGGGTTGCGAAGCAAATCTTGGTAAGATTTTGGTCATTTCTTGAAAGCATTTTAAGGTAGGTTTCTTTTCTCTTTGTTTCTTGTTTCACGTTGTTTTGTCATGTGTTGTGTTTTGGTGTGTTCATAGAAGTCTTGTTTCTCTGAATTCTTTGCTCATTTTTTGTTCCTTTTATTTTTGTTATCTTTTCTTTTTCTTTTTTGTTCTTTCTTGTTCCGTTTTTGTTTGTTTTTTTTTTGTTCGTTTGTTGTCGCTTTCGTGATGGGTGTGTTTTGTCATGCCCTTGTTGTTAATTAGGGTATCAATTTGTGATGGTTTTCAATGCTTGAATGATGGAGTTCATTTTGAAAACCCTTTTCTTGTTTCAGTCTCGTGTCAACTCTATGTTTTTCGCGTTGCATTTTTGTGATGCCCTAATTTTCAGAGTCGGCGTGTCGAGCGAGCTAGGGTTTGTTCAACAACCTTTACAAAATAGTCTTTTCCTAGGGTTTAAATTGGTTTTTTGTATGGTTGAGCTATTGAGGGTTTAAGCCCTTCTATTTTTGATTTCCTCATAGGCCCATGTGACCTAGGTATTTAAATTCATGTGGCTATGTCTTTTGAAATAACCTCCTTTTGCATATTGAATATCCTTGAGCAGACCCGAGAATGAACTCGTCCTAAAGTTGTTTTCCATTTGGATTAGATCCTAAAATGATTCCTCTTTCGATCATTGTGGTATTGAGTCCTTATACTTGTCCTTGAGCGGAATTAGAGCCAGGATGGAAGTTGAATTTGGAACTAGCGTTTAGTTTCTGGTTTGATTTCTCTTCTGGTCCTAATTCTGGTTTTGTCCTAATTCTGGTTTTGACCTCACCAATGTTGAAAATTTTTTTATGTCCTTGGTGCTTCTATGGTTCCGCTTTCGATAAAGGTTGAAGTTTGGTTAAGTTCAAACATTGTTTCAAAGAGATAGAAGTAGATATGGACTAATGTATTGATTTCTATGTGTTGATCATCTAACACAAGAGTTTATTGCAGAGTTTGAGAAAATTTTGGAGCATTAGATGAGGCTTCTCAAAGGAGCCAACCTGCAGAAACTTCAAGGTAGGGGGCTAGGCCAAAAAATATTAAAGTAGAACAAATTCCATATACTTTGAGATGCAAACATAAGGAGGCTACCCTTACCACAACAAGGTTGATTCTAATTGGGTGGATATCATAAACACCAACTTAGGCCTTTTAAACTTTGAGGAGTTGGTGGATGAAACTTTCAATAAAGATGTTACACCAAGGGCACAAAGGATTGCTCAGTTTGGATTGGAAAACCTTGCAGTATTCCCTTTGTCCATTTAGTGTCCAGAACTGGTATTAGCAGTTGTCGGAACTTACAATCCTACTAATAGGTAGTGTATGGATTTGCAAGGGAATGTTATTATTGATCTAACATCTCAAATGTTCGGGTTCATGTTTGATGCGCCCGTTGCTTAGAATCCTAAGTAGTTGAATGAAGCAAAAGCTCTAAAGCTTTATAGTAGCAACAAGGAAACCAATAGATCCTACATGAATAAGCATTAGATGAGGATAGAGAAAAAGTCTTTAACCAAGCTTCCTAACCAGCCAAAAAGGGCATATTTCAATAAAGAAATTGGGGACATAATCATGCTACTTTCTAGGGTGTTTGGAAAAAGGGTTGCTTCACAGTTTAAAGAATGGATGTTCCCATTCATGCATGCTATCTTGGAAGGTAAAAAATAGTTTGAATGGCCAATGGTGGTGTCAGAAAGTATACATAATCAGATGCTCAGAGTGAGAGAAACCAAGAGTTTCTTTATGACCTCTTATGTGGTCTATGCAACTGCTTTGGTGGGGATTTTTTTTGGATTGAATACAATTGGCATATTGGGAGAAGCTCAATGGAAAAAGGAGGTGTGGGACCACTATAATCAACTCACATTGCAAGCATCAGAGTTACAGTATAGGAGAGTTAATGATTCCTTCATTTATGTTGTTATTAACAAGCTCACTAGAGATGTTGGGTATAGATTAAGCAAGGACGCAATGGCTTTTATCAATGAGTGAGGAGATCGGTTTATCCAATACCCCAAATTCACTTACTTTAGATTATCAAGCTTTGATGGTCATCCCCATTTGCTTCCTAGGTGTTGCGGAAATATAACTGTTTTAATGGAGTTTATATATCAAGCTTTGGCGGTTAATTTTAAATTTGGCACCAAACACAAGACTGGTTGCCACAAGTTTCCAATGAAGTTGGGTGAGTTTAGCTTTCCACACATTGTGCAAGCTAAGGCTATTTATGATGAATTATTTTATCTAAAATTGGGTTGTACACTTCTACGAAGCACTATGATCCTGGGCACAAGATGTAGGCTTTTCCTCCTAGTCTCTTTGACAGGAATTTCAATTTGTTGGAAGATTTATGGATGGACTTGTAGGATGAATATGATTTAAGGAAAAGAAATTATGAGAGATTGCCTATCCCACTCATGGTTGAGTATGGGATTAAGGAAGATATCCCAGAGACTTTTTCAATTGATGGGGTGACTTTGGATCCTCAATATGAGGCTGAGAATATAAGCACTAGAAATCTTGATCCAGTGGACTAGAATATTGAGGAATCTATTGATATAAAACAAGTTGCAAGACTAGTCTTGGATAGAAGTGTGCACTGGGTTAGCTTAAGAATTAACTAGCCTGAGGCTCAGTCATCCAAAAAGAGGAAATTTGCAGGCACCACTCAAGGCTATAAGAGGACAAAGAGAAGGATGACACCTAAGGAACCCTTAGAGTTTATGTCTTCTAATGTAGAAGAGGAGGTGGTTACCCAAGACCTCCCAGAGGTACAAGAAGGTGAAACAATTGTAGAATTTGATGCCTCCAAAGCTATTGTAGGAGATGTACCTACTCAACCCTATGTTACACAACAATTAGGTCAGGAATCCCCAAAGGGAACTCTCCACAAGGAAGTTGAGCTACTAAAGGAAATGGAGTTGGGAATTGAGATACATGATATTGCTACTAATTTTGAAAATACTCTATTTGATAAGGAGGCTCATGTAGTAGCATCTCTTGATGTAACAGATGATGCAGGGACTGAGCATATATTGATAGAGGAATAGTGGAAGCTCTTTGAAGATGACAAAAGGGAAGCTAATGCCATAGCACAAGCTGAGGCATTGGCTAAACAACAAGAGGATGTTGCCAAGCCACAATTGGATGTTGAACAAAAGGAATTTGAAGCTCAAGCTAAGATTGATGAACTAGCTCAACAACAACAAAAAAAGGAGTAGGAGCTCAAGATGAAGGAAGAAAGAGACAAATTGACTTTGCAGCAGAGAATCCATGACCTTGAAGGGGAGAAAGCTGCTCAAAAGAGGGAAAAGGAAACTCTTGAGGCCAAATTTAAGGCACAAGAGGAGGCTCATAAGAAGAGGGAAGAACAAGAATTTCTGGAAAGGGAGAAAGAGGTTGTGGAGATTGCTCTACATGAGAAGAAGACTAAAGAGGCATGGGACTATGTTGAAGAGCTGAAGAAGCAACAAGATCAGATGTTAGAGGAAAGAAGGTTGGAAGAGGAATGTTTGAAGGAGTTGGAAGCCAAGAAACTGTAGGAGAAGAAGGATAAGGAAGATGCTGAGAAGCTGGCACAAGAGAGGGCACAAAGTGAGCAAAAAAATGTGTAGGAGGTTGACTCTCAACCTCGTAATACAGTATTACAACCTTTGTCTTCCACTACTGCTACTTCTTCTTCGGCCCAAGTTGCTACTACTCCTATTGCTCCTACCTGGTTGAAGCTTGATTTAGAAAGAAAGCAAATAGTTCAACCACATCCTTTAAATTGGGATGAAATGATTAAGGAAATTGAGAAGGAGAGGCCTAAAAGGAATTCCAGGGTTATTCACTCCACCAAGCTTACTAATACAAGAGAAATTATTGCTGAGTGTGAAATACCAATGGTGGACAAGAACCAGGATGATATGCATATGACTAATTATCAATTGGGCATGGTAAATTTGGGAAGGCCTACAAGAAATCAACAAATGAATTTGATTGATATTGTGGCTTCTTCTACTAAGTCCAGGATGATCAAAGATAAACAATGGAAAGATGAGATTAAGGCTCAATTGGATCAACTGCATAGGTTTTTGAAGGATGTTTCAACTCCTATTTTTCAACAAGCTACTGCCCCTAAATCTCTAGTCCTATTGAAAAAGAAAGAAGTTGATGACCTAGTGCATATGAGGAGTAAGGTGGGAATGCTAAGAAGGTGGATTGATAAGCTCCATCATGAGGTTGATGAAGAGTTAATTGATAGTTTTAAGATTCATGAAACAACACTTGAGTTAGCAAGGGATTTGAACCAGCATGCTGAATCTCTAGACAAGTAGGATGAAGAACATAAGGAGTATATTAAAAAGCTTAAGGATATTAGCAAGGTGCCTAATTCAACTCTACTTGAGCATTCAGTTCTTGAGGATGATAATGTGGATTTTGTTGAGAAAATTGTGAGTATAATAGGATACAAATCCAAGTCTGTTCATGGGCATAAAAATGAGATTCAAGAGGTGAGTAAGGAATTGAATCAACAAATTGATGAGTTAGAGGAAATTGTGGCTATTTTGGTCAATCTGGATACCTTGGTCAAGGAGGGTCTTACTTTGGATAAGATGAGGGATAAGTGGAGGAGTAGATTTGAAGAGGTGATGCAAAAAGGGGATGATGGAGAGGATTTGTTATTGGATAGGTTTATGGACATAAGGGAAGAAGTGAAGGTTGCTAGAAGAGAGGTAATCAAATTAGAGGTGGTATAGAAATTGGTTTCAGCATAATTAAAGAGGATTAAGTTTGAAGATGATTGGTTGGATGGACCTAATGCAGATACTCTTCAACAAGTGTTGTCCAATTATGATGAGTACATCCTTGAACATGCAACACAGAAGTGAGATGGCTCTCTTCACTGGACACAATGTTTCCTTCTCTCCTCTTTTACAGGGTTTTGATGTGGAATCAACTCCGGTTTCCTTCCTTAGTTCCACCTTCTTCTTTGGATGTCAAAATTTGTGGAACATTATACTCTAGCCTTCTAACTTAGGATCAACAGTCTAGTTCTTCATTCAGTTCTAATTCCTTGATTTGTGGATTTGAGTTTTGATTGGGAGGAATTTATGCATGGAAATGTCTATATGTATTATTTGGCTCCATTTTGTAAAGGTTGGCTAATTGAAGCAAGTTTAGTCACCTGATGATAACAAACATAAATAGTCTTAGGTTTTCATAATTGTTAAGATACTTTGAAATTTCAAGTGAGTTTAGATGTAGTTTTATAGCTTTGTGCAAGTTTTTTTATGTTATCAAGTTGGACTTATTTGATGATATTAATGATATATAATCAATCTATATGCTAATGATTTTGCTGCGCCTAAATGTTTCTTATTTGATGAAAGCCAATAGAAGGAATTGGATTTAAGATTGTCTCATTAAAGTTATCTATGAATGAATTGCTATTATATCTATTTGATTTGTGTTTTAATAATTAGTGAATGGTTTGTTTCAAAGTTTATGAAGAAAGTTTGGTGAATAGTTATGATGACTGAATTACCACTATGGATGTAGGCAATGGTATAGATTATTCTATTGATTGTTTCATGTCATGGTTGTGGTTGGATGAAGAAACGCTCATTATTGGTATGCATGTCTAGATGTTAAGTAGTTTTATTGATATTCTTCTGGTTTTAAAGCTTTGATTTGTCTTTTTCTTTTTATTTAAACCCCCAAAATGTAGAATAGTTGACTTCATGCAATTTTGTTCCATGTTACCAGCAAAGGCCCCTTGCAAATTACAGTTGCATTGACCTTTGAGTGATATCAACACAGTTGAGAACCAACTACTAGGACCTTGGGAGTTAGATGGCTACATGTTATCTTTCTTTTTCAGGAGAAATAGAATAGTGGTATTATGTTTAATGTTGTTGTGTTCTATTGACCATCAACACTTAGGTTTGATTTGAAGGCTAGTTGTATCTCCTCAACCTAGATTTCTCCATCATTCTCTATAGGCATCCATGATCAACCCTTGAAAATGCAATATCTTGGACAAAAAGTGAGATTGAAGACCTGCAAAAACCCTAACTTGCTACCCTAAAGCTTCAACTTTGTTGTAGATAGACTAATAAATCTTCTTGTGGAAGATATTCAACACTTGATTCTTGAATTTATTTATTGAAAATGACTTAATGTTGTGAAGAATGACCTAAAAATATATATTTATAGGCATCAACACCTAATTATTCATTATTTTGTCATCATAGGCTGACATCCATCATAAATTTGACTTAAGTCGGTGATTTTCCCACTCAAAATTGAAAAATCCCCCAAAAGGGACTAAGTCGCCACCCTGGGCAACTTAGTCCCACTAGGGGTTTTTGAGGCAGTTTTTCTAGAATTTGAATGATTTGAATGTTGTTTGTCAGGATTTGTATGATTTGTGAGTGGAATAGGCCTTAAATTCCAAAATAATGAGTCTTAGGGGCCTATAAATGTTATTTTTAAAGGGTGATTAATGCAAGGGTGTCTAAAATAGGACCAAATTAGACCATAGATTGTACTATCTCCAAGGGAGTACAATTTCCTTGTCCACAGGTAGCTATCAAATTGGCTCTGATATTGATCAATTTCTACGTGCATACAAGGTTTTAGATCATAATGATTCAGAAAATAGGAAAAAAGAACAAAACTTAAAGAAGTTTTGGCTCTTTTGACATCCAATTTTTTTTGAACTTAACTTAAAAAGAAAGATCCTCTGGCCTTTTATAGAACACAAGGCACAAATAGGATAAGACAAATACATGAGAGGAAATCCAAGGGACAAATCACATCAAGGCACGTGGATGTAGTGACTGGTAAGAGAATTACAATTGAAGTCAACGAAGGTAAACTCCAATCGCACATTGAAGCTCTTCGAGCTTTAATCTTTAATCATCAAGATTCCTTCTCAAACAAAATGTAGGTACTTTCCACAAATTCAGAGTGATCAGGTGGAATTTTTTCCCCTACATTTTAGGTTCATCGTTGATTTGAACATTCCAAGAATGAACAACCCCCAGAATAGGTACACTCCTTTGCCGCATGCTTAAACTCTAGAGTCTTAGGCTCTCGGTATCTAGCACATCTTTGCAATGACCTCTATTCTAGCATAAGCTTTTAAAGTGTATCATTGAACTTGGAAACACCATTGGATTTGTTTGCAAACTTGATTTGTCTGACCATCCATACCCGAACTTTGCATCATAATTCACATCTCTTGCAATCACAAATTGCACTCATTAAATCCCTTTTAAAGAAAACAAAACATTTATAAAAATATCATGTTTATAAAAGCATTATTCAGTGTTATAACATAAATCTCATAAATAACACACTTTCTAGCATATCATAAATCCTTGCATAATTATCTTCTACATATATCGGGTTACCGACCTATTAGAATCATTAGATAACCTTAAGATTTTAAAATTTCATTTCACATCGCTACCTAGTACCCGATACCTGGTACCTGGTATTTAGCTTTACCCATGAACTTTCCCAGACTTCGATTTTACTGTAACTTCCATTTTACCAGACTCCAAATATTGGACTGGAACACTCTGCTCATATTTGCATCACCTTTTTGCTTTCAAACATTTCCGGTTCCTAGTATCTGGTACTCAAAACACTTACCTTACGAAGTACTCTTTGATTAAATATTTCTCTTCACTTTTCACTTTCGGTGATCTCTTCAACTTGCTAGTCCTACCATAAGAGTTATTATTTTTCACTTGGGTCCCCAAGTCTTATATTCTTGGGGCATGTTTTGAGACCACACAACACTATCATCACACTTCTATTTTTTAATCACACTTTCACTTTGTAGTCACACTTCCACTTTGTAGTTTTGCTTTCATTCTATTTTCATACTTCCACTATATAGAATGGTGCTTTTTCTATTAAGGTGAGAACCTATTTTTTTGTTTTCATTTCCTACTTTTTCTCTTCTTTTTTTTGTTTTTCTGATAAAAAATGTTCATTTCCCTTGCACCTCATATCATTGGGATGAGTGTCCCAATCCATGCAACAAATGGTCCACAATTTTTATGGTTGTCTTAATGTTAACAATCATTTTATATGATCACTTTGGTATCTAACCCCTTGTTGTGCAACTTGATATCACTTGTCAAAGAAAAAGTCATAAAGCACTAACATCTTTCTTGTAGATCTGCTTGTCTAAGAATTTCTTTTTTCCACTAAGATAGGAATACTTATTTTCTAAGAGTTAAACATTTTTTTACCATGTCTTTGGGTGAGTGGTGTGTATTCTCTCCTTTTGTACCTTTGTGTGATCTTGAGGATAAAAAATTTCACTTACTCTCTTTTCTTTTTCTTTTCATTATTATATCAAGGAAACCAACATGTGTATTCTCTACCCTTGTACTTCAAGCAATATTGGGTGAGAAAAAACACTTGGATCATTCCTTTCAAGAGGCCAAGCTAGGGATTTGATCAACCTGGGGGACAACCTCAAATCCCATGTTTAGGCATATTATAAAGAGCGAGGGGTGAATTGGAAGAAACCTCTCTTGAAAGTGGAAACATATTAATCTGGGCTAAGCCTCCAAGAACTTTATACCTAGGATAAGTGAAGGTAGAGAGTAGGTTACCATCTCTTCCTACATGTTTGACATTTCTCTCTTCCATCTATATATTTTTCCTCACATACCCTTGAGGTATATAGAGGACTCCCTAATAACCTTATTCATCCTAATTTAAGACCTTTCGATAATTATTCCTTGTGGTGCACCATTGATGGGGGGAAATTTCTTACATGTATCTCCATGTGGTGAGATAGACTTTACTTCAGGAAAGGCTAGTCCTCCAAATTAAGGGGTGTAAGGTGGTACATGACCTTGCATTCCCTATCTATACATTCATGTGGTATATGGTATTAATGGGATGGATGTCACCATTCTAATTGAGTGGAGACAAAAGTGGCCATTGTGAATCGATGAGGAATAGAACTCCCACTTGAATAATAGAGGCTCGTGAAAGTATTTTATGTGTATTATTGTGTAAAACCAATGTATACCTATCAATATAATTCCTCCTATCCACTTTTTAAATTAATTTACTTCCAAATCTATCCCGTAGACAAGAAAAAGAACCTTCATCCAAATCCAACCATTATTCCAATCTCTTCATCCAAATCCATTTATCCAATTACCAATCCATCCAAATCATCCATACCCCTCTATCCTCCTTCCAATATAATCTTTTATCCATCCAAATTTTCTAAATCCCTCTAAGACCATCCCTCATCCATTCAAATATTTCCAATCCAACCTCCTAGCCAACCTAATTGTTCATCCATTGTCCTTCATCTTCTATAGCTTATCTATATCCAATTTCAATCCTTATCTAAGACATCAACTAATCCTAATCCAAAACCCATAAATAAATATCATGAGTTGGTTTGAAAATTGATTATTATTGTCACAAAAAATTGCACATTTCTAAACTAAGTCTAGTATTCCAATGACACAATGGGACCAATCTTAGGTGTAGGACCCTTGCTATTGAGGACAAAGCTTTGAACAAGGCTAGCTTCATTTTTAACCTAAGTGCAACAATGTTGGTCCAACCTAACATTGAAAAGCTATAAACTAATCCTACAACTAACAACCTATAGAAGGAAAATGGAGAGAAAGATAAATGTAGAAAGAGAAGGGGGTGGTGATGCACCTAAATTAGAATGATCATTCCCTCCCACTACAACACAATTGATCAATCAAAGTGCCAAGAAATTTACATAGCTCTCTACTATACTAGTATCTATATGTTTTGAGAAGGTTAGGGTTTGCCAAACAGTAAGTGGGAAATAAATATTTTATAGTCAAGTATTGTAAAAAAATTTAACACATTTTATAAGTATAGGAAACATAGAAAATAATCGTATTAATATGAAGGAAAAATAATCTACACAATACACTAGAAGCAAGAGAAGGTAAGGTAACAATTTCATTCATCCAAAATCATGGGACATGTTTATAGTTGTAGAAAATGAAAAAAAGTACATGTCTTTTCCACATAAACTAGAGAAGAACCCTTACAAAATGAATATCAATCAAGATTTCTCTTGAGACAAAACATCAAAACCTTAGAAGCCCTAGCAAAGTTTACATAACAAAAGGAGAGAAGAAACCTATCTAGCTCAATACAATATGGAGGTGTGGGAAAATTATTCCTGACATCTGTGACTATCTCATTATTGACAATCTTGAGGAGAAGTGCAAGAAAACCTCTACAAAATCTACAAAAAAGTACAACCAAGGATGGCCCTTTGATAGAAAATGGTTGCAATTGCTGAAAGGGGCATGGGTGCTAGAGTGTGAGAATGCAACTTTAAGGATAGCTTGCATCAATAAATTTCAATATGAAGGGTGGATAGGACCCACCACAAAATAATGAGAATAGGACCCACCACACAAGTGTGCAATATTGAAAGAACTTAAGAAAAAATGGGAAAGGAATTAAGATAAAGGGCTTGACCGCTGAACAAGGAAATGGGTCAATGGAAAGATGAATCTTGAGACTTGAAAATACAACTTAACTGATATATAGTAGGCCAAGATGGTCAACTAAAAAGTTGAAATTAGGGCATAAAAAGAAGTTGAAGGGTTTAGGGTTTGAGGAAATTTTGGGAAACCTTAGGACTGTGGCACTAAAACCCTCTAAATCTACACATATCTGACACAATTCACATTGAATTTATCACATCAATTATCATTAGTGAAGATTTGTTATCCCTGTATTTGAGTTAGCACTTAAAATTTTACATTAAATCAATAAATTTCATCATGTGTTGAACCCTTTTGTAATAACCCAATTGGTGCAAGAATATTTAGCTACCCCAAGAGTCAATTTTCGTCCCAATTGAAAGCATTTGTTCTCCTATATTGTCACACAAGGTCAGTGTTGCATGTTTCTTCACTCATTTTGACCCTATTGAACCAAAAATAATTAACTTTGAAGAACCATTCAAGCTGGAATAAAATGGTTTTACAAGGTTTTTCCTAACATCATCAAAGACATTGAGACAAATATTTAGGGAATAATAACTTACCGTTTGGGAGATTTTAATTTCTCAAATTTTTGATGGGTAATTTACAAAGATAATTAAAAATGTGAGTTTTTAGATATTTAGAGAAAAAAGGATTAATGAGGTTCTTTCCAAAGTTTTTGTACACCATTTGACTTGTTTTCACATGAAGATGTTCTCTTAATCAAAAATTATAAAATTCTTAAATTTCCATGGTTGGTTGTGTTGTTGTGAGTGTTGCACATGCACACCAATAGACAGATAAATTCTCACCCAAAGAAAACCGGAACCTAAATTTTTTGAACGATCCACTGAGAAAACCTAAATCTAAAGGCTATCTTAAAGTTTGATCCCAAGGCTCGGCAATGTCAAGCCTTGACACACTAGGTTCACTCAGGGTTCGTTGTGTAAATTGTTGTTAATCACGAGGGGTCTATGGTTTCTTAGGTTAACTGGTATCCATAGGATCATAACATAAGCTCGGTTTGATCACACATGTATCATTTCACAAATTCATGAAAACTAAAGTTTTGCAATAATATTTCATGAATTCAAATTACCTTGAAAAGCATCATCAAATCTAACGGAAATTGCTTTGTAACTTCATGGAAATGAAATATTTACAATAGTACTCCATGCATTCATAATTTTTAAAACATTTTCTAAAAATATTTAACATCTATTCTAAAAAAAACATTAAAATCCTAAAATTTAAAGATTCTCCCAATTATTATCCACGCATGCCCCAAGAAACAAACTAAATAAAAAAACCACTTTATACAATTTCACCAAATTGTTTCACAACTAGGCATAGCATGATGTAAGAATTTTAAAGAGTCATTAAATCATTTGCCACCGGATAGTGTCAGTATGCACCCAAATCTGGTGCAACACACGAGATTTTCCTATAGGAACAAACAATTAGCTACGCGTAATTTTGTATCAAAAAATATCTTTAAATTGGTTTTGATATTAATTAGCTTCAATTGGAACATACAAATTTTTAAGCTGGAATGGAACAAAAAATAGGAAAAAGAAATAAAACTAGCAAAAATTTTAGATCTCTGGAATTTCAAAAAAATCTAAACTTAACTAAAAAGAAATAACTCTCAACCTTTTATAAGAACAAGGTAATCGAGGAGTTCCATCATAACACATGAAAGAGAATCCAAAGAGCGAATCATAACATAGGACGTGGCACATGACAATTGGCACGAAAATCATCTAGAATAGGTCAGCAAACACTTTGACTTTCTAGACTCATGTCTTCAAGACACAATCGGGATATCAAACTAGATTGAGTAGTTCATCAATTGTTCCTTCAAACAAAATGTAGGAACTAGCTAGATATTCAAAGCGATCAGCTGGATATAGAAATTTTAATCCATTAGCGTTATGTTCGCGCCTCCAAGCTATTGCTTCAGGAGATATGCGTGTAAGTGTAATAGTTCAAAACTCATAATCACACTCCTTGCTCACGTAAGACCCGAATCTCTAGTTCCCTAGTTACCTATGTTCCTTCACCACACAATCCTTCTATGTGTGAATTCCTAGAGTACACACCTTAGCCTAGGCAATGTTGTTGGATATGCTCTCAACCCAAATTTGCCTGACCATCCATACCTGAACGTTGTCCAACAACCTACTCCTCCCGCACATAAAATTCCACATGTCAGTTTCCTTTTAAATCATCAATAAGGAACCTTACTAAAATAAAACCATCCTTATCATTAATTCCTTCAAAACCAATCTGGAAAATAACACGCTTTAATGCTCTCACGAAATCGTTGACTTAAAGCGAGTTTTCAAATGCTTTATGTACTTGGGAAAAATTGAGTAGCAAGTTTAAGCATTTCCTCTAATACACTATTTACCTGGGTACCTAGATACTTGACACCCAATCACCTAGCTTCATTTAAAACCTAACTAGCCAACGTATTGCGCTTCCCGAAACAAACCACAAACCCCACTTCTGCCTCTTACCGACCTTTTCGTACCTACGGGCTTTAACCTCTCGGCTGCAGCAACTTGTCCAACTTTCCAAACAAACTCATCCCATTTATTCACCTGGGCTTGAACTTTCCGAAAACTCGTGCACCTGGACTCCCGACACCTAGTACACTTTGTCATGAACTATTTTCTAACATTTTCAAGTCTCTCATATGTTCCTCTTGAGGCCACCAACCAACTAGCAACTGTAAAAAGTAATAATTTTCAACCTGGGTCTCTTTTGTGAGACCACACAACAGGTTGACTAGAACCAATGCAAAGTTGAAGCAAAGGAGTTCAAGGTTTTATTTTAATATTTAAAGATTTAAAGGTTGTGAAACTTTTCAAAAATACTATAAACTTCAAATATTAAATAGGTTTCAAAAACTCAATAGGTTAGAAAACCTCCATCTAGTCCCAAAAAGGTTGTCACAACCTCTAAAAATGCTGCTACATATTTTCGGAGCAAAGAAAAAAGTAAAATAAAATTCATCAAGAGTTTAGGAAAGTTTTTTTTTAATACTTGAAGTGGTTGTGAGAACCATTCAAAAACTTCACACTCTCCTCTTAACTTTTTTAAAAAATAAAAATTTCACGTGGGTTTCATTTTGGATGTATTAAAGGGTTTAAAAACCCCTCTTTTTCTTCTGACTGTGAATGAAGAGGCATGGATAAAATGTGTGAACTATTTTAAATGAAAATTTTGTTAGATGTTGCAATTGTAAAATCCATGTTAAACGTACTTGCAAGATATAGAAACCTAAGCATGCACGAATATTGGGATAGACATTCATTGATGCATAATGGAAGTGGATTTATATCAGATGTATGTAAAATGTGAAAGCATCGATAGTAAGTCATGTGAACACCTCAAAAAGATGTCGTCTTTTGGAATGTGATGATTGCAAGAGTTGTATATAATGATTTTTCTTTTAACTTTCAATCAAATTCTACAGCCTTTGACATCATCCCTTTTATTTGCACCAAATGGAAGTGATTTGAGTGTATAACACTATGATTTGCATGTAAATGTTGCAAAGGTAAGAGGTGTATTCCTCACTGAAGAGGTCGAAATCGATGCAAATGAAATCTATAATTCTCAGAAAGGGAAAAGCATAATAGAGCCGAGTCCAGGGTCATGAATATATGCTTAGACACATTCTTCAGCGATAAGTTCAATATGGAAGGGAAGTTATAAAATCTCAACTAGTGGGTGGGTGATTTCTTTTGTTAAAAGTCATGGGTAATACTTTTCCTGAACTGCTGTAACATGAAAAGAAGATTAAGGAAATTATTGTAGAAGAAGAATTGAGCTTTGGAAGGGATTTGATTAAGAGCATTACAAGAAGTTATGGATAACATGCTTAGTGGTTATTATGCCTTCATGTTATGAGACACATATGAGTTTTGAATGGATCTCAAATAGCTTATGGTAGAAGAAATGGGCCTGAAGGTAAATTTCAGAGGAGGTCGTGTTTCAAGATGGGTGCATTCTTTTGTAGTTAAAGAGGGCATACGGAAAATTTATTGCCAATAAATTAATGACAGAAAATTCACCATCACGGAAAATTCACCAACAGAAAATTCACCGCCAGCAATTCACCATGGCGGAAAATTAACCACATTAATATTTTAAATAAAATTAATGTAGTTAATTTTCGGTGAATTGTTAGCAGTGAATTTTTCATTGATGAATTGTTGGTGGTGAATTTTCCTAGATTGAGATATTCTGTAGAGGGGAAATTTTCAAATGGAAACCAAAGTCTAAGGCATTCATGCATGTGGTTTTTAGACTTGCTAGGGAGATGGTTACATCTATTGAAGTGTCATTGTTCATAACATTACACTTCATCAATGCTTGTGAAGAAATACAAGAGCTTGTCAAGAAGTTGTTAATAATAGTTAATTGTTCTGAATGTAATGTCGACCCCTCCCTCGTAGATATATTAAAACTATAAGTGTTAAAGATTGTTCTTCGGCAAAGATGTTTTTCCAAACTTAAGAGCAAGGAGGACACAAATCTATGAAGGTCCACATGGAATGGCTCTCTCATTAACAATAGTAGTTGTTGTTTCAGTTGTATGTACTATTTTGATTACCAACGGAAAGGAAGAAGATTGTAAAGGGAATAAAGAAACACTTCTGTGTCATTTAGAGGATGGGATTCGTCACCTCAAAGATAAAAGGCTCATGCTAGTTCTAATATTAACACATCATCCTCTAGTAACAAGGGATCAAACTCCAAGCAGTCATGGAGTTTCAAATGACATTGATGCATATGGCATAAATTTTGATATTCTTTCCTTTTTTGATGAATAGGTATTAATCTATATTAATTCAAAGATTAAAATGCATTTCACAAAAAAAAAGTGGGTGATAAGAAGATATTAAAAGTATAACATTCTAGAGATCAAAGTTTTCCAAGAGGTCCATGGAGCCATTCTTTGAAAAGATCATTGTGAGTTGCGTTGTGAGAATTGAGATTAGTATTTCAAGGTTAGGACAAATTCTAATCATCTAGGGGTGGTTATTGAAAACAATATTATCGAAAAATACATCAAAATCCACCAAAACTAGAAGATAGAAATACACTTCAGGAATATGTCCATCCTAATTTTCATCAAACAAGAAAACAGAGATGGAGAAGACAATGGTAGGTGTCGAAGGTGTGAGAAGTTAAGAAAACTAATTTAAAAAAATGAAAAATTGAAGCCACAAAAGAAATAGATATCAAGAATGAAAGATTTAACTGTTTCTGAGTATGACAATCTCCTTCAGTGAGAAGCTAAAACAATTGTGCCTAAGCGTATTATTAGTGGGTACCTTAAGACAAATGAATCATCAAAATATTCTCAAAGGGAAAGGATATGATGGAACTCCAATGCCATACCTTGGTGAAACAAAGGTTGAAGTATATTTTTTTGGGATGGAAGTCAAGGTGGAGGATTCTAAGGATAATGTATTTGTCAAACTCCTTCCTCGGATGACCAAACAGGGAATGAATTTTACTAATGAATAGTTTGGTGATGTGAAACACGAGTGAAAGTTGGATAGTGGTTTATCTTTTGCAGGTTCTACTTTAGACATGAATCTTAGAGACGATAAAAGAGCCATTGATCAAAATATATAGGAAGAATACATTAAGTCATATTATTCTACAATATTTAAGAAACAATAGAAAGCAAAAGTAATGATTGCTTCTACGACATTAGCAACTCCCTCTAAGCATTAGGTTGGAATGAAAACCAAATGTGAAGAGGGAGATGATGAAGTAGTTCAATGAGAATAATCAAATAGCAATTATAGTTGTTCACCAAGTATCATTACCAAAAGAGAATTTGAGCCATGTTTAAAAGGAAATCCATTGTCAATATCTATTATGAGGGTTTTAGGAAAATTCACTGTCAACAATTCATCGTCATGATAAATTCATCTCGTGGAAAATTCACCACCAGCAATTTATTGGCGTGGATAATTCATCGCATATACAATTAAAAAATTTGATTTATGATAATAAAAATGAAAACATTTTTCAATATATTTTATTTTATTCTAGTAAACCAATTATACAACAATATCAGTCATCTCTATTATTGTACTATTGCAAATATACATATTGTCGATAAATTGTAATAGAGGTTTTGTATTTCTGTTATTAATGTGGTGAAATTATTCTTTTACAAAAAATATCTCAAGGTCTTCGAAATATATTAAAAAATGTTAATGTGATGAATTATCCACGGCGATGAATTGCTGGTGGTGAATTTTCCACGAGATGAATTTGTCATGGCAATAAATTGTTGGCAGTGAATTTATTGACGGTGAATTGTTGGTGATTTTCTGGTGAATTGTTGACAGTGAATTTGCCGATGAATTGTTGGTGGTGAATTTCCTTGATGCCCTACCATGAGATTCTTTGAAATGACACATGATGTTTCACACCTGACTTGTGCTAATTTTTTTAAGGCATTTGAGGTTCAAATACTTCTTATTGTTCACTTCTTTATTGTCATACTTGAAAATGGGAGTCCAAAGACTTTGAGAGATGCAAAGGGTTTTGTAGTCAAGTTTTATATAAGAGAAGGAAACTTTGATCTTGTTGGGAGATGCATCCGTATGTTCTTTATTCATGGTGGCATGCAGTTTCCTCATGTCATTCATGCTCTCAAGTCCAACCCAAAGACTCATATTCAAGAGCCATGTGCTGTATCATGAATTTATTTTCCCATGTTCTTTTTTATTGACTAAAAGAGGGGTAAAAATTTATTAAAACAAGGAGAAGTACAACACAAGGCCTTACAAGTTGTCATATGTTCACATATATTTTTATGATTGACGAATTCCATCAGATTTCAAGAAAATTGAAGGTTTTGGAGTTCACACTTTCAATGGAAAAGGAACATATTGCAAGCTTCATTAGAAACCTACTTGTGGATTCAAGTTTCTAATTGATGATAAAGTTGTAGTCATGGGAGGCACTAATCACAATCATGCTACCAAAGATTTACATGATGCTATATAGCTTCTGAAAACTACCCTGAATGGAAGCTATATATATTCAGACCGTGGGTCCACCTGCTGAAGATACGTTTTATTTTGTTTCTCTTGATGACACAGAAACATGGCCAGAAGATCTATTTCCTTTGTGGCTAAATTGGAAGGATGGTTTTGAACAAAAAATATTGATAATTTCTTTGACGAGTCTGAGAAGTTGGCATTCTTCCCTAGAGTAATTGTACCGTGCATCTATTAGATAGATGATAAAATGCACCCAAGTGATCACATCACAACAATCATCATGATGGTTTCATGAATTTCATGCATAGAGATGAGGAGCTTTCTTGACCTGATGACACTAGTTTAAATGAAGAGTCACACCTCGTAGAGGTAACGATTGAATTGAAGAATTTTTGTTGTAAAAATAAATAAATAGTTTATATTTCAAAGAAAAGATTATGAAGGGACTTAGGGAAGCAGAGGAACCAGACAAAGCCTTTGTCAAACAATTTGAAGCGTTTATCAATTAGTTACAAGGAGCATCAGAAGAAGGAGGTGAAGAAGCAGTCTTGTGACTCCTCTAAATCTTGTAATTTTATAATTATAATTTCAAGGGAAATGTCTTGGCATCGCATCCAAAGGTCTTTTAAATATGAGTAAATTTCCATTAGGGGGTCTGTTTTTTTCAGCTCTAGGCAAGGAGTTTGTATAGGGGAAAGAGGGAGTCTTTGTGCTCCTTTAATTTTAATAAGAAGAATTTTCGTTCTTATGTTGATAATTTCTTTTGGAAGTTAGTTTTTCTATTTCTTAATTAAATTCTTTGTGTTTATAACCTCTTTACTTTCTTCCATATGATTTGGAATTTTATTTGCTCCATAGTTGTTGTCTCTTTTCTTTTTTATTTTATTTTAAGGAACCTCTGTTGTGTTCTTTCTTCGTAGTTTGATTTCTTCTTTGTTTTTCCCTTTCTTGCTTTTTTTACTTTTTGATTAAAAGTACTTTAAAATCTAAAATTACATCATACGAGGGAGTTGCCCCTCTCAAACGTAGAGGAGAATCATTAATTTTATAATGCTTTCTCCATTTTTTTGTGCATATTTTCACTGCCTATTGGACGAGTCTGGTAATATTTACAACAACAAAATTGTTTACCAACAAGAGTGTAAGGTGGAAGGCACATACTAACTACATTTTGACAACTTCTATGAGATGTTTTTCTATTAAACATAATAACCAAAAGCCTTAAGAAATCCATTGGCAATAGGAGTCACAAGGGAAAACAAAATTGAATTGGGCTTGCCTCAAAATATGAAAATAGACATGTACAAAAGCACTTAGGGAAAGCACAAAAAAAAACCTAGATCATGCATCTCCTTAATGGAAATGTAGTGTGTGCAAGGCACCTCTTGAAAAACAACAAAAATAAATAGCTATGGTACATGAACCCTTGCCATTTACCTTTGAAGCAAGACTTGAGGTATATCACATTGACTATGATAGGAAGAGCATCACCTTTCAACCTAGATAGATTAAATTCATTGACTTGTTTGCAACTAGTGATAATATAAGTGTCACTCCATATGGCATCAATTTTCTTATGTCTACCAGCCTTGGCTCTGTCTGCATCCCATTTCAAGACCAAGTTTTCTTTCTTCAACACTTTGTTGATACCCTTCCTATCAAAGGTTCTCTTTACCTATTATTGATGAGTCTCAAGGGTCTACATGGCCTTGTTTCTAATTTAATCAAACTCTATTAGCTTAGCCAACGTAACAATCATTGCATCATTTTTTATGTTTCTTGTTGGTGTGCTAGCTCAAGAGACAAAAACTCTAGAGATATAGGAAGTCTTGCTTCTCTTTCATAGAGTAACATGAAAGGGGAATCGTCAATAGCTCTCTTTGAAGTAATCCTATCAGCCCAAAGGGTTGTTTTTAGATTACTGTGCAAAGACCTCTAATTGTCTTAATGGTCATCTTAAATATCTTGATGAGGCTTTTGTTGGTGGACTTAGCTAATCTATTACCTTATATGGGTAATAATTATATGAGGTCTTCAAATAGATATCATGTTTAACTTCCTAATTATTGATTTGGGTTCCAACAAATACTTTGGCATTGCCAAAGATGATGGTGAAAAGGATACCAAAATTGGTTATAATTCCATCATTGAATTCAAGGACTAAGGACTCAGTAGCATCCCTCAATGCCACATCGTCTTTCCATCTGGTGAAGTAATTTATAGCAACCAAAATCCACCCATGACTACCACTAGATGGTGGGTTTATCAAAACAACGAAGTCTAAACCCCATTGTGCAAATGGTTGATCAACTTGAATGGGGTGAAGAGGAAGGGAAGCTAGCTTGTGCTTTCTAGAAAAGAAAGAACATTGTTTACAACTTATCACCCACTTATTGGAATTCTTAAAAATATTTTTCCAATAGTAACCATCTCTCATGATCTAAACAATAGTGATCCTTGCAGAGAAATGGCCACCTAAAGATCCCTCATGAAACTCTTTAAGTACTCTGCTAACCTAAATTTTTATGCATCTCAACAACACTCCATTGTAGTCTCTCCTAAATAGTGTGTCATCCATTAAGAAAAATGTGGTGTATTGAAGTATAAAATATCTTCTCTTAGTACTATCCAAACCTAGAGGATATCTTCCCTCTAGTAATTTGGTCATTTCATTCATCCAACTATTTTAGGTATCATAGTCACTATCAACTAATTGATCATTTTGTACAGCAGTAGGGTAGTTTCTGCATTAGCTTCAACAAGTTGTCAACATCATATTACATCACCTTGGTAATCTAACAAACTCTTTTCTCATCAATGTCCTTATTTAAAAGGAACTCTTTAACACTAGTAGGAGGAACCATCAACTGAATTTTGTTGTTGGAAGGGATATATATGTCTGAACTTCTTTAGGACCCTAAAAATAGTAAATAATTTATTCTCCACAAAACCATAGGGT
Source organism: Sequoia sempervirens (assembly GCA_007258455.2). Taxonomy (NCBI): domain Eukaryota; kingdom Viridiplantae; phylum Streptophyta; class Pinopsida; order Cupressales; family Cupressaceae; genus Sequoia; species Sequoia sempervirens. Next base: position 10,213 of record VDFB02269348.1, on the reverse strand, counting down.
GATCCCACAACACTGGACACTGAACTGATTTTTTCTAACTAAATCTTCACTTGCGAGCACCTATAACGGCTAAACTGTGAGGAATTTGAAGACGATACAAACTAGTGATTTGTGACATTTCGTCTGTAGATTTTAAATATATTTTTTTCAAAAAATTTGGAATCAAATTGCATTTCTTTTTTTCCATCTCCTTCAAAAACTAGTTTTTTCAGTAAACAACATTTTTAAGGAGTGACGCTCATCGTATAACACATAATTTTTTTCCATGAAGGATTAAATTATAATTTTTTAGAATTTAGATTTGTGACTATGATATCTAGTGCTTCCAATTGGTTTCATAGTATTTTATTGAATATTTTTTGCTTAATCAAGTTTTGAAGTCAAACCAATTACAATTCGACATATGCAAACCATAACACATAACTTTTTTTGTATGTATCAAATTTTTGTTGGATCAAGGACTTCAATATTTGGTGCACTCATATTTTTCAAATTTTTTTTAATATTCTATTTTTCCACATGTGTAGAACATAGAGCTTGATTTTCAGTGAAAAACCTCCATTCACAAGAAATAAAAAATAAGTAAAATAATAAAATTTAATTTATTTAAAATTATACTTTTTGGGAAGCTTATAATAAGGACTACATACTTGTAAAAAATAAATTTTAAATAAATTCATTTGATCCCCTGAAAGGTAAATAAAAAGTGGTTTTTTATTAGCATTTTGATAGGTGTAAAGGAGACTCCGTTATAGGTATGGTTTAAAACTAGCAGGGTTCTATCCAAGGGGGTTTGATCTAAGGTAGTTTGATCAAACCCTTTTCAATTGGAATGCTTTAAATGAAACTTTTTAAGGATTAAATCATTATATTTTCTAAAAATATGTGATTTTAGCAAAAATCAAAATCTCCTAGAAATTGTAAACCAACTTTGTGGATCACCCCATAGTTGATCTCATATTCCTCAAGCCCTTCACTAAAGAAAGCAATAGGCTACTCCAAGTTATATTTATTCTGTCAAGTGTTTAAGGAAAATCGATATGCTTCATTCTCCTTCATAAGTGTTGGGAATATATTTCTAACATGTTTATTACCCTTAAGGTCCTATATTATAATGATCTCTATTTCATATTTTATGATTTTGGCAGTGATCATATAAATATTTTCTCTTCAAAGTATGGATCTTCCACTTGGTGACCCTTTTACTCCTATGATAAAAAATATCCATTCTTATAGACAATGGGAACCTAACATATTTATATGCATCTTAACATTGTACCATGAATTTTTTATTTACAACAAATGTTGGATTCAGGGAGCTCATTGTGATAGTAGGAATGAAACAAAATTCCTAGATTTATATTGAAGTCATTGCCTCTCTTCTATAGTGATGGATCAATATCCTTCTAATCACATTCATGATGTTGTAAACTTATTCAGCACTCATCAAAATCTCATCATGATCAAAAGGATTTGTATAAAAAGCATGCATGATTGCATCTCAAGATTTGACAAGGTATGGAAAATGCTTCTAGTCAACATTCAACTAGCTCTAGCTTTTATATTTTTATGGTTTTTAAGAGCTTTAAAATTTGAAATTAGTCATGGTTCAATTATTAGGAGATAAAAATATTTTTTTCATATGATTTAACTAAATGATTTAACTAAATTAGAGATCAATTTTGAAGGTGTATCTATGGAAAATTTAGATTGTTAGCTTATTAGACAATAAACATCAAAATCCCATGAAGTAACAAAGCACAAAGGAAATAAACATGCAAATAAAAGGAACAAAGTTACAATAAATCTTCATCTTCCATGGTTCACCTTTGTTACACCTAGTTTGTAGCAAATCGAATGAGGCCCTCAGATTTCAAATGAGCAACCTAAACTAATGCCAAAGCCCTATGCAAATGTTGAAGGATTTGTATAAAAAAAAATGACTTCACAATATACTGAAAATGACAATGACTGCAAATGACAATAATAATAACCTAAATTGACAGAATGAGCATGAGAGAGCAAAAATAAGAACAAAATTGCTATTTTATAGAAACTGCAATTTTGAATGTGTGGCCAAGATGAGAAGATGACAAATACCCTAGAATCAATGGTCAAGATTATGTAGGATAATCCCTAATTAGGGTTAGGGTGAAATCCTTAAATGAGAGGCCAAGATGCAATTTGAGAAAATCACATCAATGGTGGAGAATAAATGAGATAATTAATTAGAAGAAATAAAAGATATTTGAAAATCAAGAAGATAAGGACTGCTGATTGAACAGAAGATCATATTAGGAAAAATCAAGAATTAAATAAAAATTACTTGCTTTTTGGAAGAATAATATCTTTTTGAATTTAATTAATTCAAAATGATGATTTTATGAGACAATAAATAATCTTTTCAGATTATTTACCAAAATCGACTGACAGTTAAGATTGTGATGACATTTTAAATAATTGATTTATTTAAAATGAGAGGAATATTAAATTGGCAATTAAATAATTAAATTTAATTATTTAATTTAGAAGATAAGATTAATTAATAAAATAAATTAATCAATTTATTTAATTATGACAGTTAGTGACATATTAAATAAATAAATAAAACTTATTTATTTAATAATCAGGAAGAAATATATGACAAAGGGTTAATTAAATAAATTAAGAAATTTATTTAATTAAGGGAAGACTTAGACAATTAATGACATATTTAATAAATAAATAAGATTTATTTATTTAATAATCATAAAGAATAAAAGGACATGAATTAATTAAATAATTATGAATTATTTAATCAATACTTGAATGTGGACCAAGGATATAATTAAATGTCATAATTATGCTAGGACGAAAGTGGTAAAAATGAAGCTTGCAGGCCTAGGTCGTTTTTAGGTGTTTACATTTTGCCCCTCTTTGTCATAATGTAGCATGTCGCGTTGTGACAAAGAAAATAAGTCGAGAATATGCCCCAGTTAAGGTACGGAGTATCATTGCCCCCTCGAGAAATTTTTCAAATTTTGGTCCGGTGGCAGAAAAATTTGTAAAGGGTCCCGATAAATCAATTTGATGTATAGAAAAATAATGGCGCAATCGGTTTCAGATTCAGACATGTTTAGTACAGTCAACGGGGAAGTCAAAGGTGGTCAAATGAGCCTCCAGTAATAACCCACCTGAGAAAAATATCATTTTGACTTTATAAATAGGTTGACAAAGGGGTAAAAGTCAATTCACTTCTACCATTTACCTTGCGAATTTGAGAGCTCAGAGCGAAAAAGCACAGTAGCGATGATGGTGATTCCAGTGTCAGAGCATCGCGAGGAGATCGTGCAGACCTTCAAACGACCAGATGGCTCAGAGCCAGCGGTAAATACCCTTGCCTTGCTTTGTAATTTTCTTGTTTTGCGTGTCAAATTTTAGTTTCTAGGGCCAATAACATCTGCACCACGACGCAACTGCGTTCGCGTTCAACGCAGTCGCTCTCGCGTTCAACACATTTGATGCATCGCGATGCAAGTGCGAAAGGGATTTTAGTTAAAACGGTGATTCGCGCCGCATGTGCTGATCCCTGCGACGCATTCGACATTTTGAGTCGCATTTGAATATTTGAATGCCACAATCACACATCTGAAACGCATTTGCCTGTTGTTTTGATGCAATTGTGATCACGAGATGCATTCGCTTATATGCAATGCAAATGTGAAAATTCACGACGCAAGTGTGAAAATACGATGCATTTGTTTCTTTGGATCACATTTGATGTACGGAACGAAACATCTGAGTTTTTGAGATGTAATTGCTTAACTGCGACGCATTTGTCTGTCACTTGTTTAGAGCTTGTTTTGATGTTTGCATAACCTTAGATGCATTTTGATAATATTAACCAATTTGCTCAGAGCGTTCTAATGACTTGCTTGGCTTTTGCAGAGGCAGCTTGCCCCAATTTATACCTGCGAGAGCAGACCGGTGACATTTCAGTTTGCTGATTAGTTGGGCCCACGAGAGCGGTGATGACTGATGCAATTAGGATTATTCTATGTTGCTTTCATGCCTGCCATTCGGGCGAATAAGGGGCTACTGATGGCACTGTGCAAGTAGTGGCATTCCGAGACTTGTTTGTTCCACCTGTCGACAGGTGAGGCCACGATTACCTTGGAGGATGTCTACCAGATTCTTCGGTTGTTGATCCGAGGAGAGCAGATCGTCTACGACCCACAACATGACGAGCAGACCTTTCGTGCCTACTATCGAGATCAGGGTGCTGGACTGGGCATCCAGGGTTACGAGATCAGATGGGAGTTCCTGGCAAATCATTATGGTCGCCTTGATGCATTCCTTGCGACTCTGATTGGGGGGATCTTGGTTCCTAACCGTCGAGGACATGGATTTCCTATTGGTTGGGGAGATGTCTTAGTTGGTATGAGGCGAGATAGTACAGTGTATGCCTGGGGTCCCTGCCTACTTGGGACACTCTACCACCAGTTGCACGATATTGCCTACAGGAGAGGAGAGAGCATCTCCTGTGGGACCACACTGATGATGATATGGGCCTGGGAGCACATATCCATATTCCAACCTCCCATTGACAGACCACAGTTGGCTGATGGTATGTCTTATGCCTATTACTATGCTGGTGCATTATAGCAGACTCATATGGGTGAGACAAGTTGGTGGCGGCATCGTATCGACACGATGATATCCTTTATCTGGAGACTATACCAAGACTGTGGACTGTGGGATGACGAGGATGAGCACTTGAGTCTATGCAGGCAATTCAGATATCTGATTGGCAGGATAGTGCAGACATCGCTGATCATTAAGATGTACCTGTGGACATCAAATCTGCAAATGGTTAGTAACTAACATAGACAAGCATGATTAGTTTCCAAGCAAAGCAAACCTTCAACATCCTTATGAAATATTACATCATGTTCAAAATGCAAACAAATGACAAAAGATCTAAAACAAAAGCATAAGAAAACATGATGCAAACTATCCCATATTGGATTGGTGTTACATGTGCTAGTAACCGTTTCCCAACCCTTGATCAATAAGCTTAGATGATGATGATGATGAAATGGACAAGATCAAATCTCAAATGAAGAGAGTGACCTTGCAAGATTGTGGAGAGATGGTGAAGGGTTTGATAAGAGATGAAGCCTCTATTTTATAGATTTTCAAATGCTAAGAGTGTTGAAAATGGACCAATGTGGGACAAACATCAAGCCAATGAGAAGATGACACTTGTCAAATGGTGAGTGGTCAATGGTTGTGCAAGATTTGGGAAGAGTGCCCATGAGAGGGAGAATTTGAATTCAAATTTGAGAGTAAATGTTAAGTGGGGGACAAGAAAATGAGCAATAAATGCAATGTTGGAGGGACAAATCAACTTGCCTTTGAATTCAAAATTGAGGGAATATTCCCCATAAATGCCATGTTGATGGAAAATCTTGGATTTAATAAATCAACAAATTGATTTATATGTGCAAGTGGCTAAATCTAGGGAATGCAAGTGGGTGAGTTTAGCATTAGATTAGGATTAATTAGCTAGGATGATGATTAGGATGAGTTTGACCCTTAGGATTTAAATATTTGATTTATTAAAAGGCTGATGATAATGTTTATTTGATTTTAAATAAATGATCCTAGGAGATGAAATTACCTAATGAATGGATGAAAATGCACCTGATTAATTGATGAATGGTCCTAATGCGACATATAGTTCGGTTGATGAATGAACCTGATCAAATGCAGAATGTTAAATTTGCATGTCTACATTTTTCCCCTCTTTGAAGCAATGTACTTGTTGCGTTGGTTCAAAGAATAAACTTGCCGCGATCAAAATCAAAAAATTTCTGATTTTTCGGATGCCCCAGCGGAAAGAAGTACACTGGTACATTGCCCCCTCGAGAGATTGAGCGAAAAGATTCGATTTGAGGGTCGATCTTGCGATAAAGAGGTTCAAAATGGGTGGTTATGGATGACGATGCAAAGATGATTTCAAGATGCTTAGAATAACAAATCTATATTATCCTAAACAACTTAAATGATGATATGATATGAGATGGATGAGATTGATGAGGTGATATGTTGTGATTATGCAATGGATGATTTATGCAGATGCTTAGACTAACAGATCCATATTATGATGATGATGTAAATGCAATGCATGCGAAATGATCGATGTTTCCTATTATGTATGATATGAATGATAAGTGGTATGCTGATAGCTTTCTAGATGCAGGATGGATGCATGATGGATGTACTGGTGATGATGATTAACTATTCATGCTATGATGTTAGTGCAGAAAATGAAGAAATTAGATGATGACAAGAGGATCCAACAAGCCAACATTATGAGAGCTGATGATGAGAAATGATGATGATAGATGGATGATTTGCTTATCAAGGATTGGGATTTTCAAAGGGTCACTTACTTTATGTTTGATAACACGCCTAAGCACGATGCATCAAGGTATAAAAGCACCAGGATGGCATTGTACTTAGTGTGATGGACTTTGACTCAAAAAGCAGATAGGAGTATTCTTGTTCACACTTGACATACGAAAACCTTGCTAGGGCGTACCTAACAAAGCAAGTATTTGCCGAGTTATTTTACAAGAACGTCCAACAAGCATAGCAGACAAAAGAATGATGATCGTTGCCCCATTCCTATTTCTCTAAATCCTTTGTTCGGATATCATCGAGAGGTCCTTGGAATGAACGCAATAAGATAAATCAAAAGAAAAGATCAAGTACACAAACAAGCCAATGTTCTTCATACCTTCAGCCAGAGGGATGTGTTTTGATAGGATAAGATCCAAAGTGATATCCAAAATGATGCCCATTGTCGGAACGATATATCCTAGGACATGCATTGTATAGGATGATGATGGTTTTGATAAATTGATTGATAGGCTGTTGATATAAGGTCGATTGACATGTTTGAAAATGATCAAGACTTTGATTTTGTTTTAAATGTTTGTTCTTTGCTTCAATTTTGATTTTACGATTGAAGATTGATTTTGCTAACTGCTGTGATTGTTTTTGTTTGCTTTGCCAAAGGATGAAGATGACGATCAATTTATTAAGGATGATTGATTATTGCGGGTGCAAGTGAGATGAGGTGGATGGATTTTTTCAAATATTTGGATGTTTTTGACGTTTTGAAATGTTTTGAGGCTGTTTTTGGATTTTGATGTTTTACAAATGTTTTGATTTTTTGATTTTTCAAATGTTTTTGGGATTTTCTGAGATTTTGACCGAGAGACTAACCTAAAGACCTATCCTAGGGGCCTTGGGGGCTGATCAACAGATTAGCCTTGCCTACGTTATACACGCAGAGACCACGTAGTTCGACTGACGACTTGACCGATTTACAGATGAAGATATACATGATGAGATGTCAGTTTATTATGACGGACTCCTATAGGACTAACCTAAATGTCTCTTGGGGATAATCAAAGATCAACCTGTCACGCTCAGCTCGTGAGACAACGAGGCTTGGACAAGCATCTAATTTGTTTTGGATTTTGAAATGTTTTGAATGTTTTTGGGCTTTTTGATTTTTCTGTTGTTTTTGGTTTTTTTGATTTTATGATGTTTTTGGACTTTTCTGATTTTCTGATGTTTTTGGACTTTTATGATTTTCTGATGTTTTTGGTTTTTTCTGATTTTCTGATGTTTTTGGATTTTTTGATTTTATGATGTTTTTGGATTTTTTGATATTTCTGATGTTTTTGGTTTTTTCTGATTTTGAGGACTTTAAGACCATACACAAATCCGATCTGATGAGAACGTGCCCCCAGCATGATGCAATAGACTACTCTGATAAAGGCAGGACAAACTGATCTTGAGAATGGGCCGAGTAGTACTAGGAAGGATCATGATACGAGCACAAGACCAAGCTATGGTGCGGATGTGAGCGGATGAGTGATGAATGGAGATATGGGTGAGATGGATGATGGAAGCGAAATGGAGGGAAAATGATGAACAAGCCGTAAAGGTCCTGGTGGATGGAAAGTGCTTATTACACAAGGCTCGCTTGCCGTTTTCACCGGTACTTGCCCAGCGCCATCAGGGCGGTTTTCACTAGAGGACAATTTTTTTATCCTTTTTCTCGACTTTTTTTTTTTTGATTTTTTGTTTTTTTTTGATTTTTGTTTTTTTACTAAAGACTGCTTGCCGTGTTTTCGCCGTATAAATCCATTTTTCGTGACTTTTCTCGATTTTTCTCATTTTTGGTTCTATACCTTGAAAAGAATTAGTATAAAACTTTTTGAGATGGGAGCTATTCATGGGCTCCTGCAGAGGTTCCCCTTTGGGTGTTGATAGCTGATATGCCCCTGATTTGTAGCTTGCTGTGACAATGAAAGGCCCTAACCAATTGGGTTTGAACTTGCCTTTGCTGCTAGGATTCGGGACATTCTTCTAATTTTCTTTTAAGACCAATTCTCTGACTTGGAAAGTCCTGCTTCTGATCCTCTTGTTGTAGCTTCGTTTGAGTCTATTTTGATAGACTTGCAAATGATTCAAAGCTTCAATCCTTCTCTCATCCAGTAACTCCAGCTCGTTTAGTCTTGAGACCCAATATTCTTCATTAGTGATGAGATTTTGCAGTGATATTCTGAGGGATGGGAGCTTGATCTCAATGGGGAGTACAACCTCTGATCCGTAGACCAAGAAGAATGGGGTGGTGCCAGTGGGTGTGGGGATGCTAGTTCGATAAGCCTAGAGGGTAGGATTAAGCTGCAAGTGCCAGTCACGACCTGCGTCATTGACTGTTTTCTTGAGGATTTTGAGGATGGTTTTGCTCGTGGCTTCTGCTTGGACATTGCCTTGGGGATAATATGGGGTGGAAAAGTGATGTTGGATTTTGAACTTATCACATAGGTCACGGACTTCCTGATTTTTGAATGGTGTCCCATTATCTAAGATAATGGCTTGTGGGACACCATAATGACAGATGAGATAGTTCAGGATGAATTTTGAGATCTGCTTTTCAGTGATATAGGTCATGGGTATGGCTTCCACCCACTTTGTGAAGTACTCAGTTGCAGTGATAATGAATTTATGGCCGTTGGATGAGGTGGGTGAGATTTTTCCAATGAGATCGAGTCCCCACTGTGAAAAATGCCATGGTGTAACGATCGGATGAAGCTCTTGAGCTAGAGCATGGATGAGGTCCCCATGCTACTGACATTGTAAACACCTTTTAGCATGATCATGTGCTTCTTGCTCCATCATGGGCCAGTAATACCCCAGCCTTAGCAGTTTCTTGGCAATGGTTATTCCACTTGAGTGTGAGCCACAAATACCTTTATGAACCTCGGTTAGAGCGGTTAATGCCTCCTCAGCATTCAGACAACGTAGTAAGGTACCCTCTATGCTTCTACGGTATAAGGTATCACCTAGGATGACAAATCTGGATGCCTTTTTGATAAAGGTTCATTTTAGGCTCGATGGTAGGTCAGTAGGTAAGACTCCTATTCGAAGATATCTATATATGTCATGATACCAAGGATCGCCAGGACCAACGATTTCACACACATATTCCGATTCTGGTACACCTCGAGATGTAGGAGCAATTTCGTCGAAATTCATATTTTGACATGTTGTGAGGATGTCCTACTAGAGACCAATTGTAGCCATGGCGTCGTGGTTCTATTGTTGGTTCTTGGAATATGCTCAAATGTTATGTCGATGAAGAGTTCCTTTAGAGTCTCCACCCCAATTTCTTGTATGGGGTTAGCTTGTCATCCCTTTTATGCGATGTTTCATTATTGACCTGATTTATGATCAAGAGTCTCCATATACCTTGAGAGCTATGATATTCCCTTTGCCTGCTTTGCTATCCACGAGACCTATAGTCAAAAGCCTACCGTATTTTGCTATATTTGTTGTTAGTGCAAGGAAATGCCCCAAGTTTGTCACGGTCAGTGGGGTGAAGAAGAAACCGGCTCACGTTCCGTATTTGTGTATGACCCATCGAGTATAGTTTCCGATTGATCAGCAGCGTTGAGGTTAAAGATGGATTCGTCTGGAAATTCAGATACAAGAGGATTCTCAGAATATATGGGTGCTTCTGCTAGTTGATTTGCAATAACTTGACCCTTGATGGCTTTCCTTTCCACATACTCGATGTCATACTCTGACAGTATCATCACCCATTTTGCCATTCTACCCGTGAGTATTGCCTTTGATAATAGATACT
>VDFB02269347.1:0-29060 GCA_007258455.2 Sequoia sempervirens | reverse complement strand
TTTTTTTTTTATTTATTTTTAATTTTTATTTTTTTGACTTTTTTGGATTTTTGGACTTTTTGGATAGTATGTGGAAGGAGATGGATAAGGATGGGGAGGCGAATAAGTGGATTTAGAAGACATGCGATAAGGATATGGATGAAGCATCAAGTTCTATATCAGGGATTAAAAGCCCATGTTTGAACTAACTATTGGATGTTGGTACAACCTTAGGATAAATGGATTATGCTAGAGGATGAATGAGAGGGATCTGATGGGGAAGATACGGGGGATAATGGGTGGGATGTTGAAAATGGTATGGATAGAATGAGGGGGTGGATACGCGATGGGGAGATGAGTTCAGGACCAACATTGGCACATGTGGTGGTGGATGTGAAAAGATAAAAGGATGAATGGATGGAGAATGTGGGGATAATGGAGGAGATGGAATTGTGAATTTTGGGACATAGGGACCCAAAACAGACTTAGGAGACAAAAGGTGGGTATGGTTAGCTTTTGGATTAGCAACTTTGGATGTTCTTACAGATTTTTCACTTGATGGCATTGCATCTTTTTTCTTTGGGATCCACATGGTTTTGATCTTTGCTTTGTTGGCTCTTTGCGAGCTATAGATTTGATTTTGATTGTGTATTTTGTTTTTCTTTTCGTTACCATGTCTTTTAGAGGGGACATGGGAAGCGTTGGATTCATGTTGGTGTTTAGATTGATGCATTTTTTTTCTGGCATCCAAAGTGCTCGTACTAGCAATGGGATGGGTGTGAGGGGATGGATGATGTGGAGCAATGGAGGTAGGATGATGAGGATTATGTGTAGATGGAGGATGTTTAGGTATGTGCCTTTATTGATCCTGATTATGGGACATGCGAGAGGGATGTTTATGATGGATGACATGGATAGGTGTTGGATGGACGAGCGAATGAGATGGAGGAGGTGATCTTGGGATATACGGACCCAAGATGGATAGAGTGGGTGGAGGGCCATAAGAACCCAAGATGGATGCAGTAGATGAAGGATGGGAGATTGTGGATGGAGGGATGTAAGGACCCAAAATGGATGGAGCAGATGAAGGAGGAATATGGATGGTTGTTTTGAGGCGATACGATAGAGGAGGAGGGATTGCAGCATATGATTTGGTGGAGTGATGGGAAGATCCAACATTTCTTTTGGAAAAGGCTCGTTGAGGACGTCTAGAGGTTGTACCAATGTGCTAGATTGTGAGTCTTGTAAGATGGGTCAAGACCTTGCATGCAGATTTGTTCTTTGACTTGGATGGGCTCTAAATACCTTTTCTGAAGGCTAAATACTTTTTCAGCCAGTAGTTTCATGTTCTTGGGCATTCAATCCATGTGATAGGATTTTTGTTATTCTGAAAACATGATGGAGTCCATTATTAGGTGGGGGATGATGGGTGGTATATACACTATGTTTTTCTTCTGCAAGGAGGCCACCATGGAAGAATGTGAGAGTACCAAGGGGATATGCAAGCGGTGTGGGGATAGCATTTTTAGGCGATGATGGGGGATCCTGAGAAGGAGATGGTGGGATAGCAGCATTTGGATGGGTTGTATCTGGAGAGGGAGTAGGGGATATGATAGGATCTATTTTTGTGGTAGCAGGCTCATGCAATGGAGATGGAGATGGAGTGGTAGAATCTTGAATGTGAAGAGGATCATGGGATGGAATGGGTGGGGGACTGTGATCTTGCGGTAGACTAGATGGGATGGTAGGACCTTGATCTGGAGGAGGGGATATGTTGGCATGCTTTGGGTCAGGCTCTTGGCATGACTCATCGTGTGTGAGAGGCATGATAATGGAGTCATGGGGGGACTCTGCAAGTGGGGAAGATGGAAGGATGGAGGATTCAAAATATTCTTGGGAATGGATACTAGGAGTGGAAGAAGTGGATTGGATTTGGGTGTTGTTGATAGGTTTGATGACTCTTGGAGTAGGAGGTGGATGTTCAATGGATTCAAAGAATGTGACGGTAGGAGATGGGGGTTCAGTGGATTCAGAGGATGTGATGGTAGGAGATGGGGGCTCAGTGGATTCAGAGGATGTGATGGTATCGTCAATGATAGGTGTTGGATGGAGAAGGGTCTCGTCACTAATGACCATGGATGATGGGTTGGGATGGCATGGTTCCATGACTGCAATGTGTGGAGTGGGGGACGTTTCCTTTGTTATAAGTCCTTGGAGAAACTTGGATATGCTAGGCTGAGATGGCGAGGTGGGAGTGGATGATGGTTTATGGATTAGCGGGGGATTAGGACTAGGGATTGGTGGGCTGGGATTAGATAGGGGAATGGGATTGGATGCAGGACTGGGAATAGACGGGGGATTAGGTGAAGGGTTAAGATAGGGGTATTGGCATGGTGAATTAGGACACAAGGAGGTGGGTGGTGGATTGTAGTAAGGGTATGGGGATGGTGGATTAGGATGAGAAGATTGAGGTGGTGGATGGAGATAGGGAACTATGGTTGTCGGATTAGGATAAGGATAGGTTGGTGTGGATGTTGGATTAGAATAGGAAGGTGCGAATGTAGGATTAGGGTGAGCAGATTGGTATGGGAGATTAGGGTAGTGGGTATATGTGGATGAAGGGTTGAGATAAGAGGATGTGGATGGGGGATCAAGATAGGGGTATTGTGACGGCAAACTAGGATAAGGGGATGCAGGTGTTGGATAAGAGGATGATGTAGATGGAGGATATGATGGATATGATGGACATCCCTTGTCAAAGGTAGCATAAGGAGTGTGATTAGGCATAGATGAAGACATGACAGGATAACTCAATGGGGTGATTGGATTTTGGAATGTGGGTGGAGAAAGCTTACTAGCAACAATAGTGTCAAGGGAATCTATGTTGTATACCTCTTGATCAACAAGACTTTCATTATCGTCGTCGACATAATTAAGGTTTCCCTTGACCACTATTGATGGAGGATAAAAATTCATGATGGTGAAAGGATAAAGATGATGGATAAAGATTTTGGATGGAAATGGACAAAAGCCCAAATCGGGATTCAGGACAAGCTCAGATCGGGATTGGATTAAAGCTCAGATCGGGATTGGATTAAAGCTCAAATTAGGATGATTGGATGATACGATGGGATTGATTTTGATGATTGGATTGGATGATCAAAGGATGATTACGATGCCGAATCTGCTTCAAGATGGAAGTAGATTGATTGGGTCGAAGGTGATCGGATAGGGATGCGATTGGATTGGATTGGATTGGATTGATCGATGACTGATTGATAAGATTGACTAACGGATGATGAAAGAGACTACAAATCATGTTCAAAGATTATCTTAGATGACTTAGGATACTGATTGATCGGATTAAAGGATGAATGGATGATTGCGGCACCGAATCCACTTTGAGATTGAAAATGGATTGATTGGGCCGACGATGATGATTAACTTAGGATGGATGACAACCCTAAGAGAATATTAATGATGATGATCAGATCAGACACTTCAGTCAATTTGGATAATAACTCGAGACGAAGTTCAGGGGATTTGGATGATTTGATTGGAGGAATGGATGATAGAAATGGATGAACGTCCACTCGGAACGAGCAAACAAATGATTAGAATGATAGGACGAGAGTTCAAAATGATGAAAGGATATGTTAAATGGATGAACGTTTACTCAGCACGAGCAAACGGATGAGAATGGTAGGGTATACCCCCCTCGAGGAGGTAGATGGTGAAGAAAAAGGTGCCTCGGCCAACTTCTCAAAAGTATGAAGTGGTATATATCATCGGAAAGAGCACGAAAAAACAAGAAGAACTGCCTTTGAATAGAGTCAATCGGATAAACAGTGTGGAAATGGCAGCCCTAGGAAGAAAGAGTAGAAGGACAGGTCCGCCACTGCACTAGAACAAATCCGCCATAGCACAAGGACAGGTCTGGCACTGCAGAAAGACAGGTTTGGCACTGCTCTAGGACCAGTTTGGCACTACACTAGGACAGGTTTGGCACTGCAGAAGGACCGGTTTGGCACTGCTCTAGGACCGGTTTGGCACTGCACTAGGACCGGTTTGGCACTGCAGAAGGACCGGTTTGGCACTGCAGAAGGACCAGTTTGGCACTGCAGAAGGACCAGTTTGGCACTGTAGAAGGACCAGTTTGGCACTGCACTAGGACCAGTTTGGCACTGCAGAAGGACCAGTTTGGCACTGCACTAGGACCAGTTTGGCATTGCCGAAGGACCAATTTGGCACTACACTAGGACCAGTTTGGCACTGCACTAGGACCAGTTTGGCACTGCAGAAGGACCGGTTTGGCACTACTCTAGGACTAGTTTGGCATCAAGACCAGACGTGCTCTGGCATCAGCAGTGCTGACCGCCACACTGGCTGCATGACCCGCTTTTGGCACCGCAGGCGATCCGCCATAATCGCGACTAGACCAGCCTTTGGCACCGCATCAGGACAGTTTGGCACCTAAGGACCGGTTTGCTAACGCTTCAGACCAATCCGCCATCAATTAGGACCAATCCGCCACTCCAGGACCAATCTGCCACTGAATTAGGACTAGTCCGCCACTCCAGGACCAATCCGCCACTGAATTAGGACCAGTCCGCCACTCTGTAACCTGGACCTTGAAAAATGCAAAAAATAGCAAACGTGAAGAAAATAGACCCGTTTGTGGGTCCCACTGGGCGTGCCAGAAATGTGATAGGTCGAATAGAGGTGTTAGAAATCAAGCAACAAGTTTAAGAGTGCAAATAAACAACTTAAAACAACCTACACTTCAAGATTAGCCTAAGTTGGAAACAATGCAAGACAAAGCAACGAAATGGAACTTTATACCTTATGCTGAGTCATCCTTTGGTTGGCCCTTCGATCTTTGATGTGTATGCTCCTTGGATGGCAATATGTAAGCTAAATGATGTTGTGAGGATGAGTGCAAGTGGATGAAAATGAGAAAATGGCTAAGTATGAGTTGACAAACAAAATTGCAAGAGTTTGGCTAGCACAAATGATCTCTCTAAAATAAGAGAAAAGAGGGGGTATTTATAGGATTTTTGGGAAATCCTAGGGGAAATGGACGGTTGAGATTGATCCACCAAATATCAAGATGTAGGGCTAAGGTGAGTTGAGAACTCACAAGCCCTCACATCTTGACATGTGGCATGGGAGATAGCCCTAAAGGGTGAAGTGGACATGAGGTGGAAGGAGAAGGACATGGCATGGAGAGGGGTACAAAGTACCTTGGGATTGGACAAGATCTCCTCATAAAGGAGGTACTTGTCCCATGTGGGTGAGAGGACAAGTGGGGAATTAAAAATTCCTCAAATATCCTCATGGGAAGATGGGAAGGAATTTTAAATTCCAAAGGGTGCATTGGGGGATTAAAAGGTGAATTAAAAATTCACATAGGGAAGGGAGATGCCTTGTCAAAAAAGAAAAGCATTCAAGAGGGTTGACCAAGGACACATGTCATAAAGGACATGGGGAAGAGAAAAATGAATTTAATATTCCTTGGAAGGATAAAAGGAATTAAAAATTCCTTGAGAGGTTGATTAGGCTAGCTGATGAGGGGTTAGAGGAAGGTTAGGTGGCTAAGAGAGGTTAGAGGCCAACTTGCAAAAGTTGGAGGATGTAACACATCCTAATCAAGGATTAGGCATGTGCACATCCTAATGATGGGATTAGAAGAAGGATTATGATAAGATAAAAATGATGGAGGATGTGACATGAGGGGAATTAAATAAATGGAATATTTATTTAATTCAATTGATGGAAGGAGGATTAAAGAGATAAGGTATTATTGATTAAATACCTTAGGGATTTGGCAGAATTAAAGATATTAATTAAATACTAACAGTATTACTTAATTAACAAAAATAAGATGAAAGAGGATGAATTTGGATAAATTGAGTGTCCAAATTTAGACATCTACAGGAACAATTAACTACAATTAAGAGGGCTCCACAAGAGTAGATGAACAATTTCAATTTCAGATTTCAAAGAACCTAGGATAGAATCCCTGCAATGGTGAGACCACCTCCAAAATATGCATTTTTGTACTCATTGAGGGCTCTTAACAGTGATATTGTTGTTATGATACAATCAATGGGGGGTGTTTCCCTACCGGATTTTTTTGAAATAGCCTAATACAGGATAGTAAACTTGCTCCTAGGCCACAAATGCCTATATTTCTAGAGATTCATGCAAATATTCCTTTGCAAATACTGCCTTTTGCACCTTTTCCACCTATTCCAGTTGTTGTAACACAAGAAAATTTTGCTTCAGGTTCTCCAAATGAGTTACAGGAAATCAAAAGTCTATTAGAGACTTTTGGAAATAAGCTTGTGAGCTTAGAGAAGTGGCAATCATATAGTAGGTCTTATCAACAATAGAATCTAGGTCAACAACAAGCATATCAAGGTAGTAGACAAGCTTACCAGGGCAATTAACAGGGCCCAAGATAGAACGTGAACACAAGACCTTTTCAGGCTTATGCTCCAACCCCTATTAGTACAGTCAAGGATCTGGTTCCTATTCAAAATAACTTAGCAGTAGATTATGAGTGGTGCTACCCTTGCAACCAACCTCACAATCAAGCCACTTGCTCAAATGAACTCATCAATCAGGCACTTATGGTACATAATGCCTCAAGTTCATAGTAGAGTGTATTTAATGATGCATCTCCACAACACCAAGAGCAGCCTACCCATGAAACTACCCTACTCAACTAGAAATGTGAAGAATTTTGTGGATTAAATGTAGATAATTCTCCAGTTCTAGCTAACACTAGGGCAAAGAAGAGAGAATTTGAGCTTGATCAAGTAGCTGATAAAGGAAAGGCGGCAACTGTGGAACCACTTACATCTCAAGTGACTCATGGTTTGCAAAAAGATCAATAACTCCCAATTAGGAAGCAGCCACACTTACAAGTTGATCACACTGGCATAAAGGTACATTATAAAGTGAACCCAGTTGTGCCTTTTAATATTCTTGATAGTATGAAAAAGATGAATGTTACAATGTCTATGTGGGACTCATTAGCCATCCCTAGTCAAAAGGATATATTACAGTCAGCCTTGTCAAGTATGAAAACATCTAATGAAGTTGAGTCTCCAATAGGTCAAGTTAGAGTTGTGTTAACAAATAATCCTTAGGGAAATGATCAATAGCCTGATAAAGAGACAGGAAAAGGAGTTAAACCACCTCCATTTTACATATCAGTAATCATAGGGGACAAGTTAGTTCATAACTGTATGGTAGACAGTGGAGCTAGTAGCTTGGTGATGCCAAAGCAGATTGCTGACAAACTTGGACTAAGGTATCAACCTTTAGAGAAGGGAGTAATTCAATTGGATGGTACCTCTCTTAATACATTAGGTATTATTAAAGATTTGAGTCTCACCCTTCATGCTTGTCCTAATTTTTCAATTCCCCAAGACATATGTGTCATAGACCTTCCACCTTTCTTTTCGTTGTGCATATTAAGAGACTTTACAGCCAAGACAGGTGGTTATGTGTCAGTTGATTGGTCACATATGTTGTTTAGAACAAGATATGGAACTAGTGTTACCATTAAATCTGAAAGGTTGGCTAAAGATCATATCGAGCCATATAACCCGTCCCATCAATGTTGTCCCTATTGCTGCAGACACAAATTATGTCATTTTTACTGACAGTGAGTTGGTTGCCACTTAAGAAATTCAAGCAGAAGTTGTTCCTGATGTGTTGTTGCATGAATGGGTAGTTGAAGGTGTGTTGGACAGTCGTGGAGACCTCATTCAAGATGCTGGTATGGGAAACTATGTCATGCTTGAGCTTGACGCAGAGATTCCAAACCTTGAGAAGGATTCAAGTCGGTTGTTGCAACAACAAAGTGGACTTTAGGAGATGTTCTTTGATGGTTCCAGGAGAAAAAATGGAGCTGGAGGAGGTGCAATGCTTGTATCTCCACAGAGTGATAGGTATTATTCTACTTTTCATTTTGCTTTCGCATGCTCTAATAACACTGTTGAGTATGAGGGCCTTGTTCAAGGTCTTGAGTGGGCAAGGAAGAGAGGAATAACTCTCTTGAAAGTTTATGGGGACAATGAGTTAATTGTCAATCAAATAAGAGGCCTGAATGTTGCTAAAAATGACACACTAAAGTCTTACAGAAATAGAGTGTGGAATGTGATTGAGGAATTTGATGCCTTTAACTTAGTATCGATTCCAAGGAACCAAAACAAGCATGTTGATAGGCTTGCAGCCATTGGAGCACAGTTTGATATTCCAGGTGATATCAAAAGAGACAAAACCTAGCAGTATGTCAAGGTGATTATTAGGCCCTCAATTCCTAATAACAACATTCACTTGTAGTTTTTTGACAGCGATGAACAGATTCTTTCTTTTTTTCTCAAGGAGGATCAGTTCTCCATGGTTAATCAAACAAAACTTAAGCAGCAGTATGAGGATCAAATGATATAGTTGAAGACAAATAAACTTCCCAAAGGGTTGGCTACCTTGGAATCCATATTCAACTCTGATGATTAACTTAAAAAGAGCAAAGTTGGCATTCAGGTCAAGGAGGATCATTGTGAGGAGGTTGAAATTTTTAAAGGTAAGCTTCTCAAATTAGGTAAAATTTGTTCAGTTGAGGATAAAAGAACTTTCATTGTTTTATACCAAGAGTATCATGATGTTTTTTCTTGGAAATATTTTGATTTAAGAGGGTTTGATCCTCATATTGCACAACATACAATTGAGTTAGAACTTGATGCCAAGCTTGTTAGACAAAAACAGAGACCATTGAACCCTAATCCTGATTATTTGATGATCAAAGAGCTGACCAAGTTGGTAGAGGGGGGTATGGTGTTTCCAATTAAACACACATCCTGGGTTTCTAATCTTGTTCTGGTTAGAAAGAAGAGCAGTGAGATAAGACTATGTGTAGATTTTAGAGATCTTAACAAAGCATCTCTGAAGGATCATTATCCCTTATTGCCCATGGAACAAATTCTTCAACCTATTACTGGTTCAGAGAGATTTTCTCTCTTGGATGGATATTCTGGTTATAACTAGATTTTAGTCAAAGAGGAGGATTAGTATAAAACAATATTTACAACAAAAAGGGGCACTATGACTTACAAGAGAATGCCTTTTGTTTTATCAAATGTTGGTGCCGCCTTTCAGCGTGCCATGGATATGGCATTTCAAAATTTAATTCAAATTTTTTTGCTAGTTTATTTAGATGACATAATCATGTATTCAAAAAATGCAGATGAAAATTTATCACATCTCAAGCAAGTTTTTGAAAAATGTAAAGAGTATGGGATATCCCTCAATCCTACAAAAAGTATCTTTGCAATTCATGAAGGTAGACTGTTAGGCCATCTAGTATCAAAAGATGGAGTTACCATTGATTCTAAAAGAGTCAAAGCTATATTCAATCTTTCGTTGCCTAATCATAAGAAAGGATTGCAAAGCTTTTTAGGGAGGATTAAACTTTTTAAGAAGATTCATTCCTAATGTTGCAAATTTACTACAACCTTTGACTACCACGCTAAAAAAGAACGTAGTTTTTAGTTGGACAAAAGAAGCAAAGTGTAGTTTTGAAGAAATCAAGGAGGCTTTATCATTTTCTTTGACATTGGTAAATCCATATTTCTCTAGACTTCTTTTTGTATTCTTTTGGTGGCAATAGTTCAATCTCTGCTATGTTGGTTCAAAGAAATAGGGATAATTTAGAGCAGCCCATAGCTTTCTTCAGTCAAGTATTTGTTGATTATGAAGAGAAGTATATGTTTGTTGAGAAACATGTTCTTGCTGTGATTAGAAGCTTGAAGAAGTTTAAGCCTCTAGTTTCAAATAATAAGATTCATATTTTGGTTGCACACTCAAGTGTGAAGGAATTTTTGTTGAATAAAGATCTAAATGAAAAAAGAGTAGGGTGGATCACTAAGGTCATGGAATATGATGTGGATATCAAAATTACCAAATTGGTTAGAGGTAAAGGTCTCTATTTTTAGGAAAGGAAAAGTTGTCCTCTATGCCTCTACATCCAGTTCAAGTGGAGTAGCCCTTCATGAGATGGGGCATCGACTTCATTGGGCCAATTAATCCACCATCCAGTACTAGTCATAGGTGGGTGCTCACTACTACAGACTATTTCACATGGTGGATAGAAGCAATAGCTTTGAAAGAAGCAAAAGAGTCTTCAGTTTTGAGCTTTTATAGGATATAGTTACCAGATTCAGAGTTCCTGACTCTATCATATCTGATAACGCTTTTGCATTTGTGGGATTAAGATTGACAGATTGGGTTGTTAAGCATGGAATTCATTTGAATGCATCCTCAAATTATTACCCTCAAGGTAAAGGTTTAGCTAAAAGCACAAATAAGAATCTCATCAGGATTATCAAAAGAACAATGGAGGATAATCAAAGGACCTGTCACATTAAATTAAAGTATGCACTTTGGGTAGACAAAGTGATTCCTAAGAGGTCTATTGGTAATTCACCATACATGTTAGTTTATGGAAAAGAGGCCAGGTTACCTCTATTCGTAGAGCTTCCAGCTCTAGACATTGTTCACCAGTTGGAGATGTTTGAGGAACAAGACCCAATGTCCATGAGATATACAGAGCTCATGGAGCTTGAAGAATCAAGGGACAAAGTAATGAAGGTTTTGGAGTATCATCAGCTCCAAAAAAAGAAGACATTTGACAAGAAGGCTACAAAAAAAATTTCAAGGTGGGAGATCTCGTGTTGAAATGGAATGTTTTGAAAAGTAGGCCAGGCCATCACACTAAGTTTGACAACATGTGGATAGGTCCATTTATTATCAAAGACTGTAAGGAACACAATGCTTATCAACTGGCTACAATAGAAGGTGAAATACTTCCTATCCCAGTCAATGGAATACACCTCAAACCTTGTTTTCAAGTCTGACGGAGTTCCTCTATTGTACATATTAGGGTAGGTTTATGTTTCCAATAAGTGCTTCTGCACTTTAGTTTATATGTTTTTCCATTTCCTAAGTGGTGTGTCAGTATAGTAAATATTTTCTTTTAGTTTCCCTATTTTGTCGTTTTTGGTAACCTGTTGTGTTTTATGAGACTCAAACAAATTAAAGCCATGTGGAAGGCTGATGTTTTATTTATTTTCTAAGCTTCCTAATGACTCCATACCCAATGGACAAGTTTGGCTACTGGTTTCTATGTTTAGCAGGAAAACATCTTGTTGAGGTCGCTAGAAATGTTGCTCAATTTTTACCAATAGGCTCAATCAGGCAGGATAGATCATGCGACAAAGGTTTGAGAAGGCCAAATGGAACATTCACACAAAGGAAGAAGTCATGTATCTGATGCTAGGTCATGGGGAACTCGGTTGGGAGGTCTGCCTTGTTCAAGTTTGGCATAAAAATCCTCTAACGAGAGAGTCGCCAAGACCTTCCAGATGTCTTACCAACTAATAGGGCTCTCACTAAATGAAGGCATCATTGCCATGAGGTCTGGTCGATGGAGATGTGGTCTTTTCAAAAGGAGGAAATGGTTGCATCGGGGAAATAAAATTATTTTGGGGAGATCCCTTGGAGATTGGTGAGAGTCTTAGCGAAAGGGGACATCATCGGGTGAAGATATGCTACAACCTAGAGGGGCTTCGGTATAAAGTCCCGCTGACAAAACAGGGTCTCACCGAAGCAAGACACCTTTGACGTATGTCTGGTGGCTTCGGTAGAAGGTCTTACCGATCGAGTGAGGTCTCGCCAAAGTAAGGCGGTGTCGGCAAAGGGTCTTGCCGATATAGCAATGTCTCCCCAACCGAGGAGAAAGTAAACTCATCACCAAAAGAATAAGGAACCTAGCATGAGGTTTGGCCGACAAGCCAAGGTCTCAGTGAAGTTGATGCCCTCGCTATGATTCCTGCCGAAGGGTTGTGGCTTCAGTATAAGGAATAAAGACTAAGGATATGTACCAACAACCATTAAGAGGTTTCCCTGATATGAAATGCGTTCGCCAGAAAATGATGGCCTCGGCATGAGGTCTAGCTAAAGGAGTGAAGTCACACCAAAATGGAGTGCTCCTGGCATAGGATGGTCATCTCAGGCAAATGTCTAGCCGACAAGCCAATTTCTCAATGATAGTAATGATGCTCGGTAGGAGTCTCCCCGATAACAAGTGTCTCACCAAGGGGATGACGCATTCGGTATAGAGTTGTGCCCTTGGAAAATGGTCTTACCGATATGGTGATCTCTCCTCGACAAGAAGGGTAGGCTCTCAGAAAAGGTTGGTGCCTTCACCAGAATGTCTCACTGAATGCAGGAGGTCTCCTCAACATATTTGACATCGATGTAGCTTCCAGTCGTCGAAGTAATGTCTTGCCGACATGGTGTGGTCTTAGCGATGGAAGCGGGTATCGGTATGACTAATGGACCTTGCTATAAAGTCTTCTTGACTTTTTGGTGTCTCACTGAAGAATGAAGGGCCCGACAATATGTTGAAGTGAGCACGAAGAATGAAGAGGTGGTCGGTGGAAGGTCTCATCAACTGAGCAAGCTTTGGCCGAAGTGGAATTGGAGCTCGCCAAGAGGTTGAAGGCTTCGCTATGAAGTCTTGTCGACCCAATATGGTCTTGCTGAGGTGAATTCAGTGGGGTTAAAGAAAGAAGCTCAACAAAATGTCTTACCAACCCAATAAAGTATCTCTGATAGAGCAGAGGGAGCCCGTTAGAAGTCCTCACCAAAGCAAGGTGTTTTCGCTATGAGGCCACACCGTCATAGGAAAGTCTCGCAGAATGAAATCTTGGAGTTCAAGGGAACAAAGGGGTCATCATTATGAAGTCCCAGTGACTAGTAGGAGTCTCCTTGAAATGGATACCTTCGCTAAAGAATGGGAAGTTTGACATGATGTCTTTGCAAAAGAAGTGTGTCTTTTTTATGGTTTTAGTGATATAAGTATGACCTTGCAAACTCGATAGGATCTCTCATTGATAGTGTCATGTTATGCTAATATCTTCAGAGGGGCATGATCACATCAGTGAGACACTTCTAGTGTCTCGCCGAGATGTGATTTTGACTGAGCATGCTTTTGACCATTGAGGAATCCATGTGGAATGTGCCTATTGTGCAGTTTTCGCAGACACACCCCGCTGAAGGAAGGGACCCTCTTGCTTTTTGGTTTTACATTTTGGCCCTATCATTTTGAGGTTTTGCTCTATTTTAGGCATGTGCTTAAATGTTTATGTTGGATTGCCTAAGTGTTTCCCCTAGGTTATTCATTAAAGTCCTAAGTTTTGGATGAATTTTTGGCTTTTACTCGGATTCAGGATTTTCCACTCCAATTGGATTTCCTCGAATCCTGCTTGGACTCCGGTCGGACCCCATTTTTCGGGGATTTTAAGTCTTTGCGAATTTCTTCATGGGCTAGATTTCCTTGAATTCTACCCAGTTGTTAGATTTTTGAAATTATTTTCTGGTTGTCTTGTTGATTGCATTAATGGCTCCATGTGTGCTTTGAAGCATGTATCTAACTTAATTTTGAGGATATTTTATGCCATCATGCTTATTATTTACTATCGTTGAGATGAGAGGTGATTTCTTGCGAGTATTTGATTGAGATTTTGAAGCATTTTACTGTGAATTGGTCGATTTGGTGGCTTTTTCTGGCATGTTCATGCCCTTTTTCTTTGTGGATACCATCTTCGCATTTGTTGATACTGGGATCGATTTTCACTTTATAATGGTATGTGTTGCTTTGCTTTGCTTTGGACTGATGATTGTAGATAGCAAGTTGAAGTTATAAATCCTTTTGGGTTTGATTTTCTATATTATTTGGATGCTTCATGATTAGGGTTACTTAGCGATTGATTAATATATGATCCTCCAAGTGGTTTCTGAGTTTGTTGGCCTGTTTGCATTTTAATAAACCTACTTGAAAATCATGATGTCATTTTCCTAGCATGGTGTCGGCATTTGAATTACCATAGTCTTAAGCTCACGTGTGCTTTAATGGCAGATGTATGGGGGTTTTAACCTAGGGCATCATCATTTGTCATGAGTATGCTCTTGAACGAGCCTAGAATACAAAGAAAATCTATGGAAGGTCCATGCCTAACTTACCCTAGGCTTAGGTGTTTGAGATTTGTGATCGATTGGATGTGTTGGGTAAAATCGTGATTCTGTGTCGCAGTCCAGAATTTTTCATCCCTCCGGGATAGTCTGTCCCTTCCAGATTTCCTTCACTATGACCCTTCGAAGTCGGGGAGATGTCATAGCAATTATCCTGTATCTTGCCAAAGCCCCTCCTAGGTTCATATTTTATCACCGTAACAATCTCATCTCTTGCACTGAAAATCTTTTATATCCTGTCGATGAGACAAAGCCATTTTTCTAAGATGTTACCCCAGCCACCCATTGGTCATACCGATATTCATTTGCTTCGCTAAGACCTTTAAGTGAGCTCATTACTCTTGCCGAAACCTTCATTTTCAACGAGAATCCTAGCAGTCGCCAGGATTTCATGACAAAGCCTTCCTTTCTTGGCAAGCCCAGATCTTTTCGGGGAGACCACCTATTGTGGGCCAGAGGTTATACCGATAGAACTCTACATCGGCGAAACATTCCGTAGTCGCTGGGACCTCTAGCTGAACTCAAAATTTAACACTGAGAGATCCATTTTACTTCACCATGACTTCCCCCAGTCGGCAAGATGTTATACCAAAAGCCCTCCTGAGCCTATATTTGTTCATTGTGATAGCGTCTTTCTCACATTGAAGGTTCCTTATGTTATATCGCTAGTCGGTGAAACCAAAGAAAGTCACTGAGACCTTACCCCAACTAACCATTGGTCATACTAATGTGTTTGTTTCCAATCTGCAAGACACCTCAACTTTGCTAAGACTTATATCGTAAACCTTGTGTCTGGCCAAAACCATCGCTAGTCGGTGAAACCAAAGAAAATCACCAGGACCCTACCCCGATTATCCTTCAGTCATACTGAAGTGTTTGCTTGGACCCCAATAGTTGGTGAGACACAAAAGGGTCACCATGACTTCACCACGAAGAGGAAGCCTCTCATCGACATGTGCATTCCCATCGCCGATTGGCAAGACATGCCCCGCTCGATGTGACTTCTTCCCGAATGAAATTTGTTTGGCCGAAGTGCATGCCCCAACGATTATTGGTTTGGAGTTTCATCTTAACCGCGGATTTCCAATGAGTCTAGATTTCTCCAAAGTCTGGTGCCTCTCAGATTTTCTGAAGTTTTCCATTTGGCTCATTCCTCGTGAAAATTTGTCCCTCATGGATTTTCCTGAAACATGATGAAGTATGGAAGGGCATGAGGTAGTTGGATTTGTTTATGATAAACAATGTACTCAATGATTATTTTATGTCATATTGGGGTCTCACATGTGGTTTATCGACTGGTCATGATCAGATTTAGTGATTAAGTAGGTGTTTCCTAGCTATTCTGTTGGAATTTGATCAGTCTGGAATTTTGCGAAATTCCTTGCTGGCTAAATTCCATAGCTACTCTTGAAACCCAAAAATTTGTGTGATCATTTCATATGAGATTTAATGGCACTTTGGTTACATGAGATGCATACTAACGATATATTGATGGATTAACATTGGTTTCATATGGTTTTTATTGTGATTTTCATGATGAATGGAGGCCGAGTATGACAAGATAGCAACTGGATCATCCATGTTCGATGCAGAGAGAATCAAAATGGACATTAAGAGTAAGATTCCTGAGAGAAAAATCACATCAATCTGGTCAAAGATAACTGATACAAATGTTAGGTCTTAGGATTATAAGGAGTTCAAGGAAAGAATGGCAGCTAAAGACCTTCCCTTGGTGGCTAGAAGGATGAGAGATTTAGGCTTAGCACATGTGGCTAGTTTCCCTTCAACCATGTAGTGTTATGAGCTAGTTCTCGAGTGTGCTAGACATTATGATCAGGGTACTCAAAAGATCATCAGTCCTCAAGGGAGAGTAATAGAAAATCTCAACCCTGTTGCTATTGCTCAAACCTTTGATATGCCTGACCGATCTCATGTGGTGGCATTCAACATGGGGTCCGCCAGGGAATTCTACAATGACCAAACTATTAAATCCTAGTAGTTCATCAACTCCTAGCTTGAAAAGCCCAAGTCACATTACTCTAAATTGCCCAAACAACTTTTTAGGATAAAATTCAAGGAATATTATGATGCCATCACTCTTCTCAGCAGAGTGGTTGGATTAAGGAATGAAGGAGTTTGAAAATTGGATGTGCCATGCCATTGTGAGGATGTAGCAAGAATTTATTGATTATCATTGGGCCGGTTTGATTAGCAGAATGCTACACGACTAGCTATCCAATGTGTTGCAGACTAAGACTTTCACAATGACATCATACCTAGTCTATGCGCTTGCAACATTCCATCCCTATAAAGGATTGGATACAAAGGGAATCTTTGGGTAGAATGCCATTTATGAAGTTTTCCCTCAACTGCATTTGGGAGGTTCAAACTATAGGAGGGAAAATGATGCATTCACCATGTATATCACTAGAATGCTTCAAGGAGCAGAACATGTTAGGATTTCAAATCAAGCCAAAGAGATCATCAAGAAGTATGGAGCCTAGTTCATACAATTCCCAACCTTCTCCTACATTCGGATTGATGGCTGCCAGAGGCCTCCATACAGACTTCCAAGGTATCCCATTGATCACATCATATTGTTAGAAGTGACTAGGAAAATATGTGACTTTGATGCTATTGTTAAGGACAAACACAAGATGGGATTTGGTGGGGACTTTCCCCTAAGGATTGGTGCTCGAGAAGCATGTCCTTGCATTGGTTCTGCTCAAGCTTCAAAAGAAGAAATGAGTACTTTTGGCTTGTCTTTCCACTCCAAAAGGTCTAGGTTTGATATCATGGGAGAAGCCCCAAAGAAGGCCAACAAAGAGTATAACCATAAGGTGAACTTGGAGGACTACTGGGCCAATTGCAGTGATGAATTTGAGGTTAGAAAGAAGAAATTCTCCCAACTCCTAGTAGAGGTTGTTCATTTATATAACGTAAAGGTAGTTCCCAATCAATTGGAGGATGATGGAAATTTAATCCAAGATCATGCCTATGAAGCAGTAAAGGATAGACCAATTGGTGATTTGGACTAGTTAGAAGAGGAGAAAACTGAGCTAAAACAATTGATGGATCCAGTTATCAAGGTTACCAAGATGTGGCTCAAGCATATGATATGGGAATTGGAGAACAAGGGAGTAGAATGCACATACAATCTGATGGGAGATTTAGATCCCCACTCCACTTCTGAGTCGGCTGAATAGGATCCTAAGGGTAAAGGCAAGTTGGACTCTCCCTTCAAGATCAAGACAAAGAGTGTCCATGAAGAAGAAGCCCAAAAAATAGAAAATCAGAGGAGGCCAAAGGCGAAGACAAGGACTAAAAGATCCGAGCGAAAGGAGGTTGAAGAATAGGGTCCCGAGACTGATGCTCCTGTGTTGAAAAGAAGAAGAATTATCAAATTATAAGAGAAAGCAAGCTCCAAGGTTGCAAGAGAAGTAATTTCCCCACTAGTGGTGAGTGTGGAAAGTTCAGAGGAGAAAGCCAAGGTAAATACAAGGAGGTCTAGGACTCCTTCTCCCAGGGATGGGGTACCTAAGGCTGGCCTTCCTCTAGTTGTTTCTCATGATGTGCAGCAAGATGACATTCCTCCCGTTCATGAAGTCCAAAGTGAACCTGGCGAAGCCAAGGAAGTTGATGAACATCAAGAAATGAAAGGGGAGGAATTCCATGAGGGATAACTCTACAGTGCATAGGCTGAGATTGGGAAGGTAATGCAAGCTCCCTTAGTTACATATGTAGAGTCCCCAATCACACACGAAGGGGTTGGATCTCCATCAAAGGAGAAAGAAGTAGAAAAGGTTCCATCACCTGAGCCTGAGAAGGAAGGGAATAAGGATGAGACCCCTAAGAAACGAAATTTGGAAAAATGAATATCAGAAGCTCAACAAGGAGGGGTAGGACAGAGTCAAGGGAAATTGGACCCTACTATTCCAAAATGGTTAGGCAGAGAAATTAAGAGAAAACAAGTTGTATTAGAAGACGCACCACCTAATTGGGATGAATTGCTAGCAAAGATTGGCAAGGATAAAGGTAAGAAGAAAGCCAGAGTGATCTCAAGAATTGAAAGAGATGAGGCACATAACAAAGTTGTTCACATCACCACCCCTGCTTCAGACAAAAATAAAGATGATGTGGTCAGGAGAGATTACAACATTCAGACTTTCAATTTAGGACCTACATCAATTGAGCAGGATATTGAAGACTATGAGGCCTTGAGTATAGTTATTGTGGACTGATTGAGAAAGGAAAGGAAGACCAAGTAGGAGCTTAAGAGAGAAAATGAAAATCTTAAGAAATGCTTGGAGGAATTAATGAAGCCCCTGCAATCCATTAACCCTTCTTCCTCTGCTGCAAATCCTCTACCTTAAGAGACTATCACCGAGCTGGAAAGGATGAAAGCCTCCACCCTTGCCACTGCCAATTGGTTGAAAGGGGTCCAAGTAAAAGGTGATGAAGCCATAAAGGAAATCCTATCAATAGGGAAGGATGATACAATGATGATGGATTGGATGAAGCAGGTAATAGCACTAGATAAAGGAGACACAAACCTACTACTGCAGAAACCAAGACCATCATGGAATTCACCAAGGATAGATTAGTGAGTGACAAGATCCTTCCTTTTCGTAGGGCTACCGAACCCTGGGAGTGGTTCAAGGCATTGAAAATTAGACAAAAAGTGTTGAAGACGATTCACAAATGAAGAAGGCAGATTGAGGATACCCTAAGTGGGGTGTATAATGGCTCCATTACATTCTTTGAGATCATGACAAGGAGGAAGATTGCTCCCAAACACTTGAGTCTAGAGAAATTAAGAGAATGGTGGTACAATGTCTATGCACCACTTGGTGATGACCCTATTTTTGAGCACCAGCTAGATGATGTGGCCATCTACCTGGTAGTTATTGATATGTACATAGAAAACAAGGTGGACTGGGACAGGTCGGTTAAGCAATCAAGAGAAGAAATTACATCCATTCAAAATCGGCTTAAGGTTTTTCCTTTGCCACCAATAGCTAACATGGATGGGATGCTTTTGAAAGTCCATGAAATGGTGAGTCAAAATGAAGATGAGGGAGGAGGAAGTTAACATAGGTTGCGTCGAAATTTGTGCTTCCCCATTACATCACCATGCTTTTGTCTGGGCTGTAGTGGGATCCCACACCGACTGAGATTAAATGCATGCATTTAATGCATATTATACTCTATTTCGAATTTCTTTTGGCAGGATTTTCATGCCTTGTTATTTTAAAACTCATCTTGGCTAATATAATTTCAGAGGAGGGGATTCTATATATTGGGCATTTCGCCTCATTTGTAAGGGTTGTTGTTGCATTTTTTATTAGAAAAATAGAAGTAGAATAGAGCAAGATAGTTACAAACAAGTAATTAGAGCAAGTTAGAAGTTAATTGCTCCCAAGAAAATATTGTAAACAGAAGGCTAGAATTGTTGTTACTATGGATGATTCAAATACAAGCAATGACATTGTGATTTGGTGTCATACTCGTATTCTCTTGTCTTGCATGGTTCATGTTCTTCTATCTTTAAAATTGCTTTGAGGAGATTAATACTTAGATTGGGTTCGATTTAATAATGTATGTGATTTAATACTTGAATGTTGTAGCAATCTCTCAGTCCATACTTTTCACAACCAACTAATTGTTAGTTGCTTTGCAAAATTAGCCTAGACTTTACATTCATTGTGCTTAGTTCAGTTGTGAGTATTTGTTCATTTCAACTACAGAAAGGGTTGTTTGGGTGAATGTTCATGATTTGAAAATTTTAAAAAACTGTAGAAGATGGCATTGTTTCTATAAGATTACAGATTTATCTAGGTCAAATAGAAATATGTTTGATGGATTGGTCCATTTCAGTGTTTGTCATTTGCATTGTTAATCTTAGGAGTAGTGCTAAGTTTAGAAATCTCTTGAAACCTTTATCTTTTGTTATTTCTTTAAATTACTAGGTTAAACTTAGATTGAAATATCATTATAATTGTTGGATCTGGTAGATTAAGGTTCAGTATTTTGCTAGTAGTAAGGTCCCATTGTGATTACCAACATTTTCACATCTATCACTGGGTTGTTCATGCATTTTCAAGACCTGACATTAGAGACCTTGGGGTTATCTCTTGAGGCTTGCTGATAGAGATTTACCTTGCAAGAGAGATAGGATATTGCATCTTGTCTGAGTTGTTGTTGTGTAGAAAACACCATCAATAGTGCCCAGCCAGTCAAAGAGATCTACGGGTGAATCATTGGTAGCTTGATCGGTGCCAAGGGAATCAATGGAGTGAATCAACGTGGATCAGCTCTGAAGCATTCAAAGCGGCTTGACAAGGGATTCAAAGGCAGACACAAGGACCAGAAATGAATGCAATAGTTGTGAAAGATCTGAAGGCTTCTCTAGGAAATGATCCTTCACTGAAATGGACAACAAGGACACATAGGAATGCAGCATTAATTTCAATCAAAAGATCTAAGGATAGATTTTTCTAAGGACTAATATTTTTTGCCGACACACTTTTGGTATATAAGGCATTTTGTGCCTTTTTGTATGCAATTCAAATTATGCATTCTCGGGAGTCAGTGATTTTTTAACAATCCTTTCTCAGTTGATGTATGCTTTGTAACTCAACTGGAATCTAAAATACAACACAGAGTTTACCTTGGAAGCTACTGTTAATGTTTGTATTACTCTCATTTTTGCATTTTAGATTATGCAAGTTCTCAACTGTGTATTTCTAAATCTATATTCATACCTTAAAGTTGTGAAATTAATCTTTCCTTCTTAAGATGCATTTGTAGACCAAGCCTTTTAAGAATTATGCATAAGTATAAACGGGTTATGTTGAGTAAGTGAAATGGTTGTCGTTAATTTTTCCCAGTGTATGTTCATCTTGTTTTATTCCATGATTTCTTATCAATGTGGTGTATCACTATAGGATTTAACTTTCATTTGTATGCATTATCCTTCTACCTTTCCCTTACAGAATTAGTAGTTAGGTGATACTGCCAACTAGGAAGCCAGCCTTCTCTGGAGGTTCATTTCAACTTCAGGTGACCCACAACCTTGAAATGATCCCATGTTTCCCTAGAAGGCCCAGCTTTATAACTTTGCATAGGGTGCACTTCTAGGTGACAACAGTTACAAATCTTTAAAATATTATAGTTTAGACACACATTCATAAATTAAATTTCAAATTTAAACACATAAAACCATAGTTCACATAGATTTATTTGGGAAAACCCTTTCAAGGAAAAACCCACACACCAAAGCATAGATCAATTGTATTATTAGTAACAAAGTTACAATAAAATAACAAAGTCTATGCTCTTGCAAGTGTATTTACACTATGATATAAATTTGGAGTAATTTTAGTAGGATGACAACTTCTCAGAAAATACAAAATCATCTCTCAAAATACATAAAAATTTCTCATATTTATAAACCTCTAACATGGACACCCAGGAATGTAATGTTTCATCTCCACAATCTTTGCATGCATGAAAACTAAAATGAAGAACATGCACAAGGCCAAACTGACTAATAAAGCAACCTACCAATCATACAATGACATGCACCAATATGCAACAACATGCAAGGCATTCAAGTCCATATTTTATTCAAATATTAAGTCACCTTGACATGAATGGTGCGCCACTAGAGAAAATATAGCAAGTCACCAATTTTGAACTCCTTTTAATTTATAGCCACTCCAAGTGGTTGTCATATTCCCATTTTAGCAACATTCCAAAATCCCACTAAGTGATAACTCCAAAATCAATGACACATATCACTTTGGTGCACCTTTGAGAGGTTTTCACAAACTCCTCTTCCCAATTGAGCACCCAAGTGACAAGTGGCACAATTTCATGCTCCCCTTGACACATATAGGAAGCCAACTCACAATTGGGTCCCACAAAGTGTTATAGTAACTTAGAAAAATATCACTTCGGATATAATTAATAAAATGTATATCAAATGAACTATAATAATTAATTAAATATTTGGGGACTTTCTAAGGTTGAGACACCTTAATCTAAATATTTTCCCACTTTTTGAAGACCTTACAAGAGTCATTGTATCACTGCTCAAGGAACAAGGCCTATAGAACTAACATACCATATGAACTTCTCTGTGTTCACTAGATTTGTCAATGCATCTATAACTTTCACCAAAGTATCAAACTTTTCCAAATTCACCTTTTCATCTTCCATCATGTCACAAACAAAGTGAAACTGCACATTAATGTTCTTTGTTCTAGTATGTAAAGTAAGATTCTTCACTAAAAAAATAGCACTCTAGCTCTCACAAAAATAGTAATTTGTCTCACATCAAAACCAATATTGGAACACAACCTCTTAATCCAAATAGCTTCTTTGGAACCATGATCAACTGCCATGTACAATGCTTTTGTAGTGGACAAAGTGACTATAACCTACCGCTTACTCATCCAACTTATACCACCACCAAATACCATGAAAACATGTCCACTAGTGGATCTTTTGATGTCAATGTCACTTGACCAATCAAAATCTACATATCCATGAATGCTCATTGAATATTGAATCTAGTAGAATAACCATGAAAACATTAGGCATACTTAGAAGTACCCCACAAATATTTGAACACTCTCTTCATTACATCTTAGTGCACCCATCTAGGATTAGCCATAAACCAACAAAGGATCCTATTGCTTGTGCAATTTCTAGCCTCATACAGACCATAGTATACATCAAGTTTCCAACAACACTTACATATGGTACTTTAGTCATGTCCTCCATCTCGATAGAAGATTTTGGACAATCCTCAATAGAAAGTCCCCTATACAATTGGAACAACCATTTTTCTACAAGTTTTCATGTTGAATCTCTCCAACATAGAGTTCACATACTTACTTTGGGTAAGCCAAAGCCTCATATTAGCTCTATCTTTTTTTATCTCCATCCCTAGAATATGCCTCATTGCATCTAGATCGGTCATCTCAAACTGTGATGACAACTAAGAATTCAAATCTAAAATAACACTCTTACCATTCCCAATAAACAAAATATCATCCATATACATGAATATGAGGAGAATGTGACTATTATTAGTCTTGTAATAGTCACAATTATCATATTTGGATCTCAGAAATCCCAAAGACAACACATAGGTTTCAAAATTTTGATACCACATTTTATGAAATTGTTTCAAACCATACAAATATTTCTTCAACTTGCATACTAGGTTCTCTTTACCTTTCTCAATGAAATTCTCTAGTTGTGACATATAAATTTCTTCCTCCAAATCACCATGAAGGAATGTTGTCTTCACATCCATATGTTCTACTTTTAGATCATAAGTAGTTGTAAGTGATTATAGGAACCTAATAGATGTTAGCTTCACTATAGGAGAGAATATATCAACATAATTAATTCCCTCCACCTAAGAATACCCCTTCATGACCAATTGTGCTTTAAACTTCTCAACGCTACCATATAGACCAATTTTCTTCTTGAACACCTATTTGCATCCAATAGGTTTTCGTCCTTTAGGAAAAGGTACTAGATCCCATGTAGCATTCTTCTTCAATGCAACCATCTCTTCATTCATGGATTCCATACAAGAATCTACATCATGCATACCCATAACCTCTCTAAGAGTCCTAAACTCATCAATGTTAGCAATCAAAGAAAATATGGAATCCGATGAGAATGTGATCCATGTTAGCATTACGATGTTTTGGATTTTCTGATTTTGAGGACTTTAAGATCTTAATCCAGATCCGATGAGGTACTTTGACGTGAGGCGATAGACTACTCCGATAAAGGCAGGACAAACTGACCTTGAGAATGGGCCGAGTAGTACTAGGAGGGATCATGATACGAGCACAGGACCAAGCTATGGTGCGGATGTGAGCGGATGAGTGATGGATGGAGATATGGATGTGATGGACGATGGAAGCGACATGGAGAGATAATGTAGATCGAGCCATAAAGATCCTGGTGGATGGAAAGTGCTTATTTACGCAAGGCGCCTGTTTGCCAGGTTTTCACCAAGGTACTTGCCCAAAGTGCCACAGAAGTGGTTTTCACTAGAGGACGATTTTTTTTCTTTACTATTTTTGATCCTTTTTCTGATTTTTTTGGATTTTTTGCTTTTTTCATTTTTTTGTTGTTACCAAGACGCCTGTTTGCCAGGTTTTTCGCGAGTAACCATTTCAAGGACTTTACGATTTTTTGGATTTTTGGTTTCTATACAGAAAGGAGTGGGCATAAAACTTTTTGAGATGGGAGCTATTCATTGGCTCCTGTAGGGGTTCCCCTTCGGGTGTTGATAACTGATATGCCCCTGATTTGTAGCTTGCTGTGATGACAAAGGGTCCCAGCCAATTGGGTTCAAACTTTCCCTTGCCATTTGGGTTCAAGACATTCTTCTGATTCTCTTTTAGCACCAATTCTCCAACTTGGAAAGTTCTGCTTCTGATTTTCTTGTTGTAGCTCCTTTTCAGTCTATTCTGATACACTTGCAGATGGTTTAAAGCATCCAAACGTCGCTCGTCCAACAGTTCCATCTCGTTCAGTCTTGAAACTCGATACTCTTCGTCCATGATGAGGTTTTGCAATGATACTCTGAGGGATGGTAACTCGATCTCAATGGGCAAGATGGCCTCTGATCCGTAGACCAAGGAAAATGGTGTGGCACCAGTGGGTGTGCGGATGCTGGTTCGGTAAGCCCAAAGGGCAAGATTAAGCTGCAAATGCCAGTCACGACCTGCGTCATTGACTGTTTTCTTAAGGATTTTGAGGATGGTTTTATTTGTAGCTTCTGCTTGGCCATTGCCTTGGGGATAGTATGGGGTGGAAAAGCGATGTTGGATTTTGAATTTATCACATAGGTCACGGACTTCCTGATTTTTGAATGGTGTCCCATTATCTGAGATAATAGCCTATGGAACACCATAGCGGCATATGAGATAGTTCAGGATGAACTTTGAGATCTACTTTCCTGTTATGTAGGTCATAGGTATGGCTTCAACCCACTTGGTGAAGTACTCAGTTGCAGTTATAATGAATTTGTGGCCGTTGGATGAGGTGGGTGTGATTTTCCCAATGAGATCGAGTCCCCACTGTGAAAAGGGCCATGGTGTGATGATTGGATGAAGCTCTTGAGCTGGAGCATGGATGAGGTCCCCGTGTTGCTGACACTGTAGACACTTCTTGACATATTCATGTGCCTCTCTGTCCATGGTAGGCCAGTAATACCCACTCCTCAACAATTTCTTAGACAGGGTCATGCCACTCGAATGAGAACCACAGATGCCGTTGTGCACCTCAGTTAGGGCAGCCGAAGCCTCCTCAGGGTTAAGACATCTTAGTAAGGTTCCTTCTATGCTTCTACGATAAAGGGTTTCTCCTAAAATGACAAAACGAGATGCTTTCTTGATAAAGGTTCGTCTAAGGCTTGAACGCAAATCGGCGGGAATGATACCTATCCTAAGGTATGTGTAAATGTCTTGGTACCACTGATCATTTGGACCAACGATTTCGCACACAAATTCTGACTCTGGTACCTTGAATGCTGGTACGAGAAGCTGCTCTACCAAGAAGTCGTATTTCGGAACATTTTGAGGGATCTCTAAGAGTGATCCAATAGTTGCCATTGCGTCTGCTGCTCTGTTGTTGGTTCTTGGTACTTGCTCAAATGTGATGTCAACAAAATATTCCTTGGGATTTTCCACCAGCCTTTTGTATGGAGTTAGCTTATCATCCTTTGTTTGGTACTCATTGTTCACTTGATTTATGATAAGCTGGGAATCTCCATATACCTTCAATGCCATAATGTTCCACTGTACTGCTATCCTGAGACCTATAGTTAAAGCCTCGTATTCTGCAATGTTGTTGGTACAAGGGAATGCTAGTTTGTATGATATTGGTATACAATCCCCTTGTGGAGTGATGAAGAAGATACCAGCTCCGGACCCATGTTGTGTGTAGGGGCCATCAAAGTATAGTTTCCAATGAGTAGCTATGTCAATGTTGAAAATGGATTCATCTGGAAATTCTGAAACAAGTGGGCTCTCCGCATAGATAGGTGCATCTGCCAGTTGGTCTGCAATGACCTGTCCCTTGATTGCCTTGCTCTCCACATACTCAATGTCATATTCTGATAATATCATTACCCACTTAGCCATTCTTCCTATAAGCATTTCCTTTGAAAGAAGATACTTTAAAGGATCAATTTTAGCTATGAGTTTGATCTTGTGTGCCAACATGTAGTGTCTGAATTTTTGGGATGCAAACACCACTGCTAGGCAAGCTTTTTCAATGAATGTATAGTTTAACTCATGGCCCACCATTGTACGACTGATGTAGTAGATGGCTCTTTCTATTCCATTTTCATCATGTTGTGCTAGGAGAGCACCAAGGGCTGCTGCAGTTGCTGAGATATAAAGGATCAATGGTTTGTTATGAATTGGAGGCCTTAGTACTGGAGGTGTTAACAGATATTCCTTGATTTTGTTGAAGGCTTGTTCACATTTTACATCCCATTTGTATGCTACCCCCTTGTGGAGTAAGTGAGAGTAAGGGATTTGTTTGTCTGCTAATTGTGCTATGAACCTGCAAATTGACTGAAGCCTGCCTTGGAGACCTCTCAGTTGTTTCAATGTCCTAGGAGCTTCCATTTCAAGTATTGCTTTCACCTTTGCCGGATCAATCTCAATGCCTCTCATTGACACTATGTAACCCAGCAACTTTCCTGATTGTACGCCAAAGACACACTTCTTGGGATTCAAACGAACCTTGTATTCTTCTAGTCTGTCAAAGATAGCACTCAAGACCGATATATGATCCTCCTTCTTTTTGGATTTTCCCGGGATGTCATCGACATAGTCCTCAACTGTTTTGTGGATCATGTCATGGAATATTAGTGTCATGGCCCTTTGGTATGTGGCCCCGGCGTTCTTTAAGCCGAATGGCATTACGTTCCAGCAGTATGTTCCCCATGGGCAAGTGAAAGCCGTCTTGTGTTGATCTTCTTTTGCTATCATAATCTGGTTGTATCCTGAAAATCCGTCCATAAGTGATAGCATCTCGTGCCCTGCGGTCATGTCTACTATCATGTCGATGTTGGGGAGCGGGAAATCATCCTTGGGACATGCCTTGTTCAAATCTCTGAAATCCGTACAGATTCTTATGGCTCCGTCAGGCTTTGATACGGGTACCAAGTTTGATACCCATTCTGGATAATCAATTGGTCGAATGAATCCCACATCTAATAGCTTTTTGAGCTCCATTTTGACTAACAAAGCAATTTGAGGATGCATTTTGCGAAGCTTCTGTCTCACAGGTTTAGCTTTAGGATAGAATGCCAAGTGATGAACCACTACCTCTGGATCCAATCCTGGCATATCAGCATAGCTCCACGCAAAATTTATCTTCCTTTCCTTTAAGAAGGTAGCCAACTCCTCTTGTTCTTTGCATAATAATGACTCAGCGTAGAATGTAATATGAGGAGTTTCTTGTGTTCCCAGATTGATGGGGTTGCACTTTTCTGCTAGCATAGCTGACTTTTCTTGGTGTATAGCTGTAAGAGGAAGATTGAATCCCCCATCCTCAGGTGCCTCAGAGAGGTTTTCACCATTGGATGTGTCCTTTCTTTTTACTTTTTCAGAGTCAGAGAGTGCCACAAGGTGGTTTTCACTCAAGGACTTGGAGATTATTCTCAATTTTTCATTTTTGTGACTGAGGGATTCAATCATTTCTCCATAGTATGCATGTGTATCCAGCTCTATGATAAAACCTCCTTTATGATACCCACATGGAATGTCATCCCTAAGTCCCATGAATTATGAGAGCACCTCATCGTTTTCAAACATGTCAAGAATTGGTGGTCCTCGTTGGTCGTAATCAATCAGTTGGGGATAGACTAATCGGATTTCATTGCTTTGGTTTTCAGACTCATAAGACAAGGTGATAATCATAAGGACATTAGTATCCTCAAACAACAAAGGTAATCCTATTTCTGGTGACTCAGTTAAATCAGGGGGCATTCCTAAAGTCATGGAGGATTTTGGAGTAGCTACAGATTCCTGAGGAGGCGTTCGGTTCCGTCTATCCTGGGCACCTCGACCAAGTACAGTTACCTTAGGAGTAGGATGACCAATGCCAAGATTTTTTATTTGCTTCTCGGGTATAATGGGTATTACACGCCCGTTATTATCTTGGCCTAACCCTTGGTTCCGGTTATAGCCCATCAAGAGCATCAGCTTCATACCTTTGTTTCGTTCATCCATAGGCAATTCAACTGCCGGTATATCATCTCAATAAAGGAGATGAGATAGGTCCCCCTCTAATGTTTCCTGACCAAGATCTCCTGCACTTGTGAAGGTAGGGTTTCGTTCATAGGATCCTTGAGATGTTGAAGCTTCTTGTGATTGTGGACGTCCTCTTGATCTAGGAGATTGTGGTAGCTCTCCTACTACAAAAGCATTCTTAGGCATTGAATAGTTTCCACAACCATCATCTTGTATTATGACTTTGATATCAGAAAAGGTGGGGATGGCGGGGGTGGAGGGTGTCTCTGTCACAGAAGTGAGAGTGGCGGGATCCACGTAAGGTGTTGATGGGCCTTCATCGTTCTTGGGTACTTGCGGGATCTTGTAGTATTTTGCCTCTAGATTTTTTCAGTAGGCAAATGGCTCAGGATCTCCATGGATAGTAACCTCTTGACCTTCATGTGTGAATTTCACACATTGATGAAAGGTTGAAGCTACAGCTTGCATTGCATGTATCCATGGTCGCCCTAGGAGAATGTTGTATGGTAAATCGGGGTCCAAGACCTGACAGTTGGTTTGCATGATGGCGGGTCCAACCTGGACAGGAAGCTGAATGGTGCCTTGGGATACCCTTTCCTGGTCATCATATGCTCTTATTGTGATGCCTTTTCCTTTGTCAATTGAATCCTCTGAAATGTTCAAATTCTT